>MU575040.1:2145800-2175015 GCA_024362625.1 Silurus asotus
AATAATGTAAATAAACTTTTTATGTACTGACTGTCCATCTGTCTCCCGACGTGGCATCTGTTGTAACTTGTGGGTAAGGGAATAAAAACAATCCACTTGCTCGTTCATCTTGTCATACTGTCACCAAAGGTGGGCTACTTTTATGTGGCTCACCCTCTACAATTTGCCTTCACTGAATAAACAAAGGGCTCTATGAAGACAAGGTTTACCAGTATTGGACTGAAAATATTCTCTGAACTTCAGAACTTCTCACCCTACATCAGTGCGTCACCTCGCCAATGCTCTTATGGCTGAATGAGCACAAATCTCCACAACCACGCTCCAAAATCTAGAGTGATGGTTATTAAGTCAAGTCAAGTCAAGTTTATTTGTATAGCGCTTTTCACAACAGACATTGTCTCAAAGCAGCTTTACACAAATTTATTATCTTTAAATACTAATAAATGTATCTTTTTTCTGGCTACAATGTAAATTAAGGCCATGAGTTACACTTTTCAAGATCTATTCCAATGCCATAACATACTTATGATATTTTAAAATAGGAAAGATTAACAGAATTAAACCATCAGGGCCACACAGGATAGAACCTAAAGTTGGAAATAACTGAGAATGCTATTACACTTGGGTGTACAAAGATATACTGGAGTCGCTGGTGTTGTAAAATAAATATACTATTAAGCAAATTTTTATATAGAAAATATATTTCCTGTTTTTCAAATAATTAGACTCCATGTATTAAGTATTCTGTCCTCAAAATCTTCTCAGCTGTGAGCTCAGAGACCTAGAAATATTATTTCATGTATGAAATACTTTACTCTATAGTTATGTATTTAATTAGAGGTCAACTGTTTGATTGGAAAGAATTTGGGCATTTTTATTTAATCGGCATCGGCCGACTGTGCTGTTGTGACAAGCTTGTTTTCTAATGGACATGTATGAGCAAAGCATCGCAAAATCTCTGTAGGTTATGTACAGGAAACAGAATTGAGTCGTTCATCTTTCGAGTCTTCTACTTATCACGCCACTCCAATATACGATATAAAGGTAATTAAAGGACTAATGGTACCAAATGAACTAAATGACTCAAAAAAGATTTGTTTATTTTATTGAACAAGATTCAATGAACCAAGTATTTAAAATGATCTGATCCTCCAATCACTACTCTGCTGACAATTAGTCAAATTAATATGCAGGCGCATCTGTGAGCAGTCTCTTGTGGCAAGCAGACTGCCATCCCATCTGCATAACCATGTGATGCCCTTCTCGGTACGGTAACACTTAAGGTAGGGACACACCAAACCGGCACCAAAGAAACTCAGAAGAAAGTCAACTGTGGCATCGCTTCGCATCACTGCAAACAAAGTTGCACTAGAACACACCAGAGACCAGAAAGGCTGAGGGTAATATTGTACTGGTTGACACTTCTCGATCCGTATCAGAAATAATTACATTACATTACATTACATTACAATTTGTATAGCACTTTTTACAATTAACATTGTCTCAAAGCAGCTTTACACAGATAATGTGGTTATAAGGTTGTATAAAAAGCATATGTATGTTTATTGCCTATAACCACTGTACACATTTTTGGTGAAGTCGACGTATTTACACACATGCGAGTGCAAATAGTGTTTTCAGTACTGTAGTTGTCACAGTGCCCTAATTTCTAAATATGGGCACTGACCAGAGAAAAACCCATTTCGGTCAACCTCTATATATTATATTTGATTAATATATCTTTTATTAATAGTAACAACAGAGTCACTGTAGCAGCTCTACTCGATTTGATGTTCATATTTCTTTATTTTATTTTTAAAGTAACTATCCTAAAATCACATCTTGCTGGCTACTGTAAAAGTTACACTTCTGTGTGCTTATTGTTACACCAGCTGAATGACTTTATAAAAATAAAAAAAATTGACAATCTAAATGTATTGCATGGGTTTGGCCTACAAGTATTTAGCCTTGGTTTTTAGCTCATGTAGCTATCAGAAAAAAATATATAGAGGTGGAACCTCGTGAACTTGACACCTGCGAACTCAATAGTTCGCGACTTTTCATTTGGAACTGGACTAAGAGTAACTCCCTAAAAATCTGATAGTTCATGAGAGGCCGTGAGAGGATCGAAAGTTCGGAGTAACATTTCAGAGTTTGTAATAATAAATCACATATGTTTGAAAAACTATTTTATTATTGTATTATTCATTTAAAGTAGTAAATAAAACATTTATGATAAGTCATTTCAATTTTTTGTTGAGTTGACAGTCTTTTTTTTCTTGAAAAAGTAACCATCAAAAGGAGAGTCAATAGGGGTCATAGGTTGCACTGTATGTATATATACACACGTGTGTGTGTGTCTGTGTGTGTGTGAGATTTGTAAGTTGAGGGTTAAGAGCAGTTCAGGACCCAGGAGCAGCTGCTTGAAACTGCTGGGATTTGAACCTATGACCTTCTGATTTAACATCTAGCATCTTAAACACAGTGTTTCAGTCTCATGCACACTGTATATCAGTATACTACTGTATAAAGAAGTAAGCAGGACGGCATTATTTAACTTTTTCCATTGTTGTTACCAAAACTAGACATCATTAAAGCCTCTGTCATTGCTGTGAATATGAACTTTTGGTTCACACATGTCATCTGCTGAACACATAGAGTGTAGCTCCTCGAGCCTGGCACTGCTCTTCCTGTGCTGGATGTGCTGGATGTGCAGGACTCATGCTCTCAGTAGTAAGTGTCAGGGAGACAAATGAGTCTTTTGGATTTGAAATGAGGATTTTCATGTTCTAAACGTTCCAAGAAATCAGTTTAGAAAAAAAAGGTTGAGCAATCATATTTAAATAGAAATATTACAAATATCTAATATAAGAAAACATGATGTAATATTTTAATATTTACTCTATTACACTGTCAACTTGCAAGCAAAGCTAAATTCCTTTCAAATAATTTTAACAGACAAAAAAAACATCACAATAAATAAACCATGAGTTTGGTAATTATCAGCAAGTCCTTATTACTCTGCATGTGACAGCAATCTCTCATATTTGTCACATGTCTGGGTTATGGGGTAGATAGAAGTCCTTTCTCACAAAATAAAACCTGCATCTAAATCACCCCAAACCATGTATCAAAGGTTGATATGTAAATGGTATGGTAAGTGCAAAGAAAAATACCAAAAGAACACCATACCCATAGTGCAGCATGGTGTGGCAGTGTCGTTCTTTAGGGTGCTTTTCTTCTGCCCAAACTGCAGCTTTTATCAAGGTGGAGAAATCACGAATAGCTACAGCTACCAGTCAGTTTTAGAGCAAAACTTCAGGCGTCTGCTAGTGAGCTAAGATTACACAGAATTTCTACAATTATCATGACAATAATCCCAAAACATTCCATTCAACGAAGAAATTACTCTGAAGACCAGAGTGCAGACCTGAAAGCAAGCATAAATCTGTTGGGGGAACTGAAGATGCCCTTACATTTTAAAGAATCCAGAATGTTTTTGCTAGATTGAGTCTGAAGCTATTGCCATGTCAGTGTTTGCCACATTGTAGACTCATAAAAAAAAAACTGTAGTGTGCACTCATGTATTATTGTATTATTGATTATTGTAAGTTCTATTTATTTTTCCACCAAATTTTTACATTGTATTTTCAAATTGAGGAGAGAAAAAATTCTAACATGATTCAACTTTGTTTTTTACATCACAAAGACCTGCCATTTTAACAAAGATGCAGTGTTTTTATGCCTACTGCAGATTGTTATCATTCAATTCCATCACTTACTATTAAACACATTATTATAAATTCTTGGCAGCAGCTGAGGCTTTTTGATCCATTCCATTAGAGACTCTTAAAAGCTAGGCTTCACTGGCCTGTGATGAGATAAATAGGCCAAAAAGAAGGCTTTCCTGAGTCACATTATTACCAATTAGTCTCACTGCTTAATGCAAAAGGAAGTAAAGATCAATCCTTGATGTATGTCATCCACACTCAAAAACAATCAAATTAAAATTGTTTAAAGAAATTAATACGATTTAAATCCCCTCTTTATTACTATTATGTTATCGAGACCATCATTTTGATTAACTGTTGTTTTTAAACTGGCTGACAAGGACACATCCCAGCATGTCTTTGGCAAGTTTCTAAACCGGAAAATTAGGTTATTACAAATATATAAAAATAATATACTAATAATTGTTTTTAAATAATATTAATATATGTGAATCTTCAAACCTGTTCCAGCATGACAATGCCCCTGTTCACAGTACAAACTCATATGGGTTTTCATTTGTTGGAGTGGAGGGTCTTGAGTGGCTTCGAGCTCTGACCTCAACATTATCAACCATTATTAATGAATTGGAAGGCTGACTGCACCTAAGGCCTCCTTACTCTACACTACCTGACTTTACTAACACCCTTATAGTCAAATAAGCACAAATCTCTACAACCACACTCTTCCCAGAAGAACGGAGGTCATTATAACTACAAACTGGGACTAAATCTCATTCTTAGCTCTCCACAAACCATTGTCCATATAAGTGTATGTATCATAAGATAAGGATACTCACACAATCTTTGTTCTTATCTACTAGCTGACTTTGCCATTTCGAAATTGTGTGGGTTTGTCTTTATTTTCCTTAGACAAGGTATTCAGTTCAAAAGACATGTAGGAACCTTTGTCAGATCACATGAGTCATCGCTGTTATTCATCAGGTTGCTGTGGTAATTGTAATTACATACTTTTCTAGCTAAAATCTACACGCTTTCTTTAGAAATGCACGTGACAAGAACACAAATCAAACAACTTCCAAATCGTAGCATGCAAGTCACTATAATTTTTCCTAATCCATGATGAAGAAAACACTGAGCCAAAGCACAGGGGGTGAAAAGCTACTCCTACTGCTGGGAAAACTCAATTCAATAAAAGTATTGAGCAAGAGATTCACTAGAATTAGGAACATAAGTTTGTAGTTATTAAAGGGGCAATATAACAATTTAAGTGTTACTTTTTTGTGTGTGTGTGCATATGGTATATTCATAGTTGTGACCTCAATTCTTCGCAAAACATTCTTTTGTTTACAAGACGTTCAAATAATTTTTCAACTTTTCGATTTATGATCAAATTAATTACAATTTAAATTGAATTCCACAGATTGTTACCATATGGATATCTCTTAATTTTTAATAGGGTGTTTTGTTGGGTAAAAATATATAATAATGTTTCAGACAGATACAGTATAATAAATACATAATAAATATATGATTTCCTTATGCAGAGATAAAAATTATACAATTATATAACAGTCAAATAACTTGTATCAGATGGTAAGAGATGACAAAATAAACATGGGTAGATCTAATTTTCACTCATCTACTGTGTTAAATAGTGTGTCTATACAGTACTTCTCGTCTACTCGTACACTATTCCCAAATATGGCCTGAAGGCTTAGAAGACAATATGTGCTTAGAAACAGAGCACTGTGCTGTGTATGTGGTTTCTAACACAATTTAACTTTAATATAATGTGTTCTTCTGCCAATGTTTTAAACATGTGTACGCAATTGTGGAAAACTGAAATATTTCCACACTGTCATAAGTTTGTTACAGAAAATATCTGGTTACAGGTTAAATCAAAATAAAGATGAGCATCATGACTGGGATCCATTACAACCCAATAAAGGTCAGGCAAGATTTAAAGGTACATGAATAACTGCTTGATTTTTCCCCAGAATTTCTTTCTTCTGCAAGTTACTTGAAACTGCTATAAAAATATAATTTGAATTAAAATGAAATTTTTACTCTAATCTGAACAGGTTGTGGCCATATAATCCACATACTGATGAAGTCTCTGGTTTGCATGAAGAGTCCTGGTCTATTTTGATCCGTTTTATCACCACCTATGCTGCAGGAGAGACATTCTGGGTCACCGGGTCTTGTGTTACTGTTTGTTATTTTTTGTTATTTCGCGTCTTGTTGGAAAGCAGTTGTTGAATGGAACAACAAGACTTGTTCTATTCGGTTGTCTGATCAGTAACAATACAGTTGCATTGAATTAGAAAATATACTTTAAAATGTATTGCTTGTTGATATTTGATTGAGCCTCTGTCATACAATAGACATTGTGTTGCCCACGAAAATATTTTTTAACTTTGCTTTAAAAACATGAATGGGAATCATTCAGATGTTAAACCCACTTTACTCTTAGGCTTTTAATATTGGAAGTAATATACACTAACCTTACAGTGAGGGAAATAATTATTTGATTCCTTGCTGATTTTGTAAATGAACCCCCTTACAAAGAAATGAACGGTCTAAAATTTTTATTGTAGGTTTATTTAAAAAAGAGACAAAATATATATATATATATATATATGGTAAAGAGGTTTAAATGGAAGCGGTTGATTCTGTTAAAAGGTGTCTTTTATACACATAATGAGTTGATATTACAGTTCATTCTTAAAGGGACAGGATTAACTTTGTGTCAAAATTCAAAATTCTTGCTTGTTGGTACAGGATCAATTATTTCACCCGATCACGGGGGGGAACTTATTTCACTTGATCAAATGCAAATAAATGTATAACCTTTCTTTACATTATTTTAATGGATTTTTTAAATATTCTGTCTTTCTGTTCAAATAAACCTACCATTAAAATATTCTAGTGGTGTAAGATGGTGAGCTGAGGTACACTAACATAGATAAGTGTATGTCACTACTTCTGTTCAACGCACTTGAGGTGGTTTGAAAAGTTGGGTTGTTGCATGGTCTTATTGCGAAATTTGCACTTTATATGCCTTCGTGATAACATTGAAAGTGTCTAACAGGATGTATCAAGCTCATGAGAGCTTATTCCCATCTATTTTTGAAGACATTGAGTTCTTCGGGTATAACATTCTACTGGACAGGTTTGAATAACAAACTCTAAAGGCTACAGCCTGCACAATGATACGAAAGTGCTGAGCTAGCAGAGAAACTCTTCCTTTCGGTGCATGATTAAATATGTGTATGGACTAACATGGAGAGTTCTACTTAGGAACCATGAAGATGGCTGTAAGTGACGGTTATTAATGTGAACAGTGCTGTTAGAATGGCTTAGGGCTATAATTGCCACAAATACTTTATCACTCATATACGCTTCAGTGAGCAGGTGATGACCTCAACAGTAATAAAAAGATAATGAATGGATATTTGGTATCTCCCAGATAAGGATGAGTCCCCTTTTGATTCTGGTTCCACTCAAGGTTTCTTCCTCATATTAAATAAAGATGTTCATTACTTAATCTATAAGGATTCATTTAATAATAAAAACATCTGTTGCATCATTTCCTGATAAAAAGCTTTATAATATGAAGTTGGGCATTAGTAGTAATTAATTTTATTAGGTGGAACATGATTATTTATTGACTGGTTTACAGTCCATACATTCAATATGGAAATCCACTAATATCACTAATTACCACTAATAATAACTAGAGTCAGTTAGTCGAATGTATGTAATAAATTAATGCTCACATTTAAACTTCATCTGGGTTTTTTCAGCCACTGGTTCTTTTACTGGCTGTCAGATGAGGTGAAGGTGGATTTCAGGCAGAGAATTTGTTTTTTTTCAATCTTTTAATTAACGAGCAGAAGAAGCAGTATCTGCACGTGGGCCAAACACAAAACACCCCAGAATAACCAAGCCATTGTTCTGGAAATGCTAAACACAGATATCGAAACCCCTTGTGAATAAATTTTGTTTGAAGTAATTTTTTTTTTTTGTAATTTATGGTCATAATTGCACCTAAATGACATGACTTAATAGTAACTTGTATACAATGCTGGCTGATCTCACTGTACAAATGGCCGTTAAATAATAACGTGTTAAATAATATTCTGAACATAGAAGATACTTTCCAGATTTTTTCTCCAGTCTATTTTAAACCAAGCATTGATATCTAGATCCAGATGTGCAAAAAGGGAGGGAAAAAAGCAGACTAGAGATATGTGCAACAGACCGAATGATGACAGGACATTCACGCTTTTATTGTGCATGTCTGTTAAATAATAATTCATTTAAAAAGCTCATAAAAGAAAGTACATTTATCTTCTTCTTACTGTTTCAGTATAATGCAATCAGAGTTATCTGTAACATAATATAACAGAAAGATGTATTTACATCTCTCGCAGAAAATGTTATATATCTATGGACAGATTCAGGACTAAGGCTGATTACTTGCTTTTTATTTGTACTCATTGAATCTTTTTTACGCTCCATAGGACACTGGGTAGAAATGTGATATGAGAGCTTTTATGGAGCTCGCTCATTCGATGGATTCCAGTTTTTTGTTATTGATTATAATTTTTGCCAATGGCCTGAAGGTGAGTAAGGGTCGGTTCAAGCCAAAATAACGAAACACATTTGTAGATGTTTGCTTGTGCAGCTTCATTCTTCAATAGTTTCTTTGTGTGTAAGTCCTTGTGAGAAACGGAGATGGAGATTAGCTCTGTTTACATGCACACAAAAGCACAAAAGTTCTAAGCTTGTCTTAGAGACCACCAATTGAAGATATTTACATGAGCTGTATTGATGTTTGCACACACTTCAGTAAAATGTGACTCGATTACAATGTGAATGGTTCTCTTTGAGATTCAAATATAAACACGGAAGGAAGTGAATACAAATACATTCGTTTTTATAAAGTTCTTTTTTTTTTTTTTTTTTTTAGAAAAATCTTGCCAAAAGGTTTTTTTATGCCATCAGTTTGAAAAATATGCTTGTAGGTCATGTATGACATTCATTCATGTTTTCATCCTTGGTAAATGCCTGGTTATGGTCACAGTGGATTAAATTAGGTTAAATAATTATGCGCTGTAAAAGGAAAACACCAACCGTTACAGCAAAATCAAAAGCTAAATCCTATAAGGAGTTATAAAGACTTAAATCCATCACACTCAAGTAATGTAGCTAAGGTTGAGGAACTGTCCAAGGCAGAATTAGCAAACCATTCTGACAGTGCTGGCTTTTCTACTTCCATTTTCACTGTCTTCGAAAATGAGAAAAACACATGGGTAAGGTTTATTAAATAAAAAAAATAAAAAAAGTGTATTTAATTAAATACATAGCAGTCAGTTGAAGTCTATATAAAGATATTCATTAAACAGATACTAGTTAAATATAGATACAGATAGTGGCATTGCAAACATACAGTGTTTGCCTTTGAGTTTTTCCAGAGCTGAACGGATGCTGTTCATGCCTTATTCTCTGGTGAAAATTACACGGAAAATTATTTCAGCTCCAAGTTAAGTAAGCAAGCAAGCAAGTAAAAAAAAATGCTAATCAACATTCAGTACAGGGATTTATTTGTCATTTAGACATATTCAAACCATGTGAGATCTGTCATATACAGATTTTATATACTGTCATATACATTATGAATACAGTATGACTACTATATGCAGTTATTGTGATGTAAAGGCTTGCACGTGTGTGAGTAAGTGGAAGTGTTCAGTCGGAGAAAAAAATAGAGTGTGTGTGTGTGTGTGTGTCTGTGTGTGTGTGTGTGTGTCTGTGTGTGAGAGAGAGAGATCCTGTGCGAGAAATTATACTTGGCTAGTGTGAAGCTTGAAACATGACGATACACAGAGAGGGACAAGTCTAGCTATGTTTTGCTCTGCTGTAAGGCACCACTGTGTCTTCGCTCCACAGATGGACATGAAGGACAATTTATACAAACAGAGCCAGCTGGATCAGACTGGACCAAAAGCTTTTTCTTTAAACTACAGTACTGTTTCCCAATCCTGTTCCGTCAGTGTGGGAGGGTGTCTTACATCACATATGTAAGACAATCTGGGAAAATATCTCTGTGGCTGAATTCTATCTAAACGCCAAAAATGATGGCCAAAATGTTAGTTTTCTGCTTATAATGTAGACTAGTTTTAGTACTTAAAATAGACTGCAGCCAGTAGATTAAATGTTTGAAGGGAATTGTGGATAGAAATTAAGTGGAATTGAACTAAAGTCTTTGAGGAAACCTGGCTTTAACCTTCATATGTGCTTTTCGAACATCTAATTCCATATTTAGTTCCTATGTACTGCTATTATAACCTCCACTCTTTTGGGAAGATGTTCCACTAGATTTTGGATTGAGCTTGTGGAGATTTGTGCTCATTTAACCACAACAGTGTTAGTAAAGTCAGGTACTGATGTAGGGTGAGGAAACCTGGGGTGCAGTCAGAGTTCCAATTCATCCCAAAGGTGTTGAGCTCAAAATCTTCCACTCCAACACATGTATACTATATCTTCATAAAGCTGACTTTGTCCACAGGTGCAACTGTCATGCTGGAACAGGTTTGGGTTTACTAGTTCTAGTGAAGGGAAAGTTTATTGGTACTGCATCAAAAGACACCCTGTACAATTTTGTGCCTCCAACTTTGTGGTAACCATTTGGTGAAGAGCCACAAATGTCTGAAAAAGTCAGGTGTCCTAATGTTTTTGCCATATAGTGTATATATACTGAACAATTGAACAGCACTCTCAGATGATCGAACTTTGAGCTGGTAGATATGAACAAGTGCAATTTTGACACTAATTGCTAAACTAAATCAGTTTGAGATGGTGTGTTACAGGGTTATATAACTTGAGAAATAGATCTTTAGATCTATTTATGGAAAGGTTTGAGAGTGATATGCCACATACACTACCCTCTGCTCTGTATACATTTACACTTCCAATTGAGGCATTTAGCAGACGCCCTTATCCAGAGCGATGTACAAATGTGCTTTGAATCTCTAGCAAAGAAGAAATCTACACTTGTACGCTAAATTACAAACTTAATATAAAAAAATTCTGCTTGAATTCTACAGAGCAATCGTCTCCAATCGTCGCATGAAGATAGCCAGGTACTCCATTGTACGGACATCTAGGGGAAGTTCATTCTACCATCTCGGTGCCAGAGCAGAGAAGAGCCTTGAAGTATACTTACCTCTCATTCTAATAGAAGGTAGTACCAGTCGAGCAGTGCTGGAGGATCTCAGACAGCATGATGCAGTGCGAGATGTGATGAGGTCCCTGAGGTAAGATGATGCTGGTCCATTTTTGCCTTATAGGCAAGCATCAGTGTTTTAAATCTGATAATTGCAGCTACTGGATGCCAGTGAAGGGAACGCAGCAGTGGGGTGGTGTGGGAGAACTTGGGCAGATTGAACACAAGTCGTGCAGCAGCGTTTTGGATCCCACCTCTAGGTTCCTAAAATCCCACTACCTTGTATTGCCTCCATGCAGACTGGTCTGTTGTACAGACACGCTTCTTGAAGGGTTTTCTCTATAACTTTGTGCCATATGGACACTATTAGTGCCATCCGTCCTTTCTTATACACAGGCATCCTGTTTAACTCTCAGCACAGCTGCTGCAGCTTCAGTTCTGCAACATAATAAATTGGCACAAAACATTGACTTTGTCTGTTGTTTGGGAATGTGATATTTGTTTAACATCCTAAAACACAAGAGCAACAAGACCAGACTTTTCTCATTTATATATGTGGATACATGAATGACTGAAAACCCATTATCAATGGCATTTTCTGAATCTTTTCAATCCTTAATCTGCATTGAATATTCAGCTAGAGGCTTAGACATGTAACTAAATAGAAGCCGTAATGCACTCATATATCTTTTATACAAAGAAGGTCATATGGGCCTCATCTTTAAGCCCTGGAGCTTAAAAATCGAGAATTTTTAATCATCCAAACCTGACAGAGTGTTAGGGTGAAGCCTTTAGTTAACTAAAATTCTGTTTGCTCAAATAGTCTACAATGGCTTTCCCAAGGGGCCTTTGAGCAGAGGTTTCTGACTCGGCTTACTTGAACAGTGAAAGAAGTAAACAGACTTATTTGGCAGTTATCTAATGCTTTCAAGAAAAAAATGAAAGGTAATAAAATAAAACTGAATACAGGGTGCCCCAAAATTATACATACGAATGAGAAGTTAACTTCTCCCAAAATGCCTTCCAAATGTTTCATAGCTTCCTGCCACAAGAATTACTTCAATACAGGCTGTCACAAGTTTGTGATGGGACCTGCATTTACAAGCACCACTAGGTGTGTTAGCATGAGTTCATAATGAGTGGAGGACATTGTGTGTGTTACAAAGAAATGGCAATCACGTAGAGGATATTTTGTAAATAAAGTAAAAACGTGTTGAGGGATGTGAAGATATGAACCCAATGCACACTTGACTAGATATTAAAATGAGGTTCGGTTTCGGATACTAAACAAGCAGTGCCCGTTGGAAAAATAGAACGGCTTGCAGAGCTACTACAGTGATTGATGGATTGATGACCATAGATGTGATGAATTGTTTACTCTTATTCATTCAAAGAGGGAAGGAAATGTAGGCAGACTAATTGCATGTTGTTCAATTAAAGTAGAAATGACAGTTAGAAGGACAGATAACAGAACAAAACAGATCTAGTCTGAAAGTAACGCAGCATGAAAAATCACTTTGCCCTACATTCCTATTACGCCATGAATGAGTCCTCGTGTCTGATAGTTTATTGAGACATTGATGGATTATATGTTTTAGATCTCAAATGAAATCTCATGACCAGCTGTCAGTGTACATGCAATATAAAATTAATCGTGATGCACACTGACCAGACATAACATTATGACATAACATTATGACCGGTGAGTGAATAACACTGATTATCTCCTAATGCTAGTGGGTGGGATATATTAGACAGCAAGTGAACATTTTGTTCTCAAAGTTGATGTGATAGAAGCAAGAAAAATGGACAAGTGTAAGGATCTGAGTGGCTGTTCCCAGTCTGCAGTGGTCAGTATCTATCAAAAGTGGTCTAAGGAGGTTACAGTGGTGAACCGAGTGGTAAACAGGATCATGAGCGGCCAATATTCATTGATTCACATGGGGAGCGAAGGCTGTACCATGTGGTCCGATCAAAAAGATGAGCTCCTGTAGCTCAAATCGATGAAGACATTAATGCTATTTATGCTCGACAGGTCAGGACTGTTTGGGCAGCAAATGGGGACCAACACAATATTAGGCAGGTGGTCATAATGTTATGCCTGATTGGTGTATACTAAAAACAATGTACACTGTACCAAAATCAAAAGAAACCAATGTACTCAGAGTTGAGGTGCTACTCCAGACTGCCAAGACTACTAAATACTGTTAATGATATCTTTAAATATTAATATTTTAAACCACAATAGGTTCGTGTGTGTGTCTGTGTACCAGCCTGATAGTTCATCCATCCAGCGGTTCACTTTATCACCCCCTCTCTTGCTTTCCAGACCTTTCCCCGCAATGATCAGATTGACCAATGCTGTATCTGTTTTTGGATGAGCCTCGAGCTAAATCCTGAAAATTATATTTGACTAATTCATATCATGCAAAACAAACAGGTGTTTCTTCACCACACAGAGGCACATTCACAGAGTGGTTTGAGGGCCACCATGTGCAGTGTTTAGCAACTTTTGGCATCCATTTCATAGGTTTGTGTTGTGAGGAATCGTCAGCTCTTTCCTTGGAATTCGCTCTTTCACAGAATTGAGTTGACTTGTACTTGATCTGGTTCATTTACTTAGAATGTTTTATTTTTAGGTGTGTACGCATATCTCATGAGATCTGTATACTTCTGCACTATTTCTTTTTCCATGTAACTGAGCTTAAATAAGAGGCACAAGAAGGAAAAACAGTGTGGGCTCATTTCAAAACAAATCAGAAAGAGGAGCATTGAGTCACAACTTTAAATCATGTAGATTGAGCATGAGCTCTCTCTGTATGACCTCCTCTATAAGTGCAGTATTATCAGAAGTGTGTCATGGTGTTGAGGCATTCCTGACAGGTGTGTGTGTGTGTGTGTGTGTGTGTGTGTGTGTGTGTGTGTGTGTGTGTGTGTGTCTGTGTGCAAGTCTGTCATCAGATTTCCAGAATAATCACTCATGCTGTATCTGTGGAAGAAATGCCACTGCTTGTTTGTATAGCTTGTGTGAATGTATGACAGTAATGAGGTTGTGTCTTTGTGTGTGTGTGTGTGTGTGTGTTTGTGTGTGTGTGTTTAAACAGGATGAAGGATGTCTGCAGTTCTTCTTATGAGATTGAAATCTCTTTGGTGTTTAAACAATAGGAGACCATTGTTCATCTAACATGTTCAGTAATGTTGTAATTATTATGGATTACGCATTTGGTGGATACTTGACTCTGATTGGTCATTAAATATTATATTTCTATTAGAGCAGCTCAGAAAGCAGTTCCAACTGCCTTCTGTATATTAAAGTGCTTGATTAAATACATCATTGTTTATTATACAACCCATACAATCCGCATACCAATGTTTTGTGTGTGTGTGTAACTGCTGTGTAAGAGGTAAAGCTGTAACTATAAGCTGTTGACAAGGACTGCAAGCTCTTTATTGGTAACCATAACAAGTTACATTTTTTTGCTTACCTTATTCATTCCAACAAATAAGAGAACCTAGAGAAGTTGGTAAAAAAAGAAATGCTGTTTATAAATTTTATAACATTTTGCACAGAAGCGAATAAAGAAATTATGACTATATACTTACATTCTACAGCTCTCTCTGCCATTTCCTTCCTAGGTAAGTGATTCACCAGACCAGGTAATCTTCTTCCATTGCTCCATGATGCAGGTCTGATGCCCAGGTGACAAGTGTAGGTTCTTACGGTGATTGACACGCAGCAGCCCATAATGCTTTGTGTGTTCCGACAGCTTTTTATCTGCCAGCATGAACTATTTTAGCAATTTGTGCTACAGTAGCTCTTCCATGGGAATAGATAGAAGGGCTAGCCTTACTGAGTCTTCTGTGCTCATGACAATGTTGATAATGTACCCACTGCAGTACCACAACACACCACAGGACCCGAGGTTTCGGAGACGCACTGACCACGTTAGCTGGCCATCACTATTTGGCTCTTGTCAGTGAGCGAACTGACTGTTCACTTGCTGCCTAATAAATCTCAACTCTTTAGAGGTACCAGTGTAAGAAGATCATCTATATTATTTACTACATATTATTTAATTGGGAAATTGCTGTGGTATAAAATTAACTTTGGGGTGTGCTGCTTTTGGAAAGAACTAATCTTCCCATAACCCCACCTAGACATTGATTATTCTCCTTTAACATTATGCCCTTTTGAGTTCCATTTCTTAAATGCTTCAAGAAGGTTGTACAAATCCTCACTACGCTACATACTGGAGTTTTGTTGTATAATTGTCTATGAAGATTCACACATTGTGCTATGCAAGCTAATGTCAATGAAGGTTAGACAAATGTTAACAATACAAGAATTCAACAAAAACCCTTTTATTTAAAATTTACAATACAGCAACAATCTATTTACACATGCAGATTTATAGAACATAAATATCATACAGTTACCTGCATACAAACTGCTACATATGTACAATATGAAAAGCAAACATGCTGGTATTTCTGCAAGTGTAGAAGTAAAAGAATGATTTTATAATAGAATTTCTTCTATTTCCTAACCCAAAATGTATGAAATAATTTAATTTAATATTCAGGTTCAACATTTGCTTTTTTTTCAGTTTTGCACTGGAGCTCCAAGTCTAATATACACAAATCTCCACAAAGGTTTTTGTGGAAACCTGATCATAAGATTTGTATGTGCTTTTTGAACATCCCTTTCCATATTTGTTCCTCATTTGCTGTTATAAGCCTCCACTCTTCTGGGAAGATGTTCCACTAGTTTTGGAGTGTGATTGTAAAGATCTTTGCCACAAGAGTGTTAGTAATGTCAGGTACTGATGTATTTCATCCCAAAGGTGTTTAATAAGGCTGAGGTCCGAACTCGATGGCAGACCAGTAAAGATCTAAACAGGTTTGAGTATCCTAGTTCAATTGAAGGGAAAATTCAGTACCACATTGAAAGGTATTTTATACAACCGCATGCCTCCAGACTTGTAACTGTTTGGGAAAGAACCACATATGGCTGGAAAAGTTAGATGTTCCAATACTTTTGTGCATATAGTGTAGCTATCAACACAGAATGGCCAAAGCTTATATATTCTATAATTGTTTCAATAAAATTTAGTCATTGTTTAAATACATACCTCACAAAGATGTTTAAAAATAATTTATATTTACAGATTTTACAGATTATTTGAAATTTGACAAAATGTTCAGCATTTTTGTGGTTGCCATGGTTTAAATTGTCCTTTTGTCTTAGAAGAAAAAGGAGCTGCAAGTCAATATAAAAGTTGTAACTGGTCACCTTTATCCTTGAATGAAACATTTCTGTCCTAATGGGATTGGTCTCTTCTGAGACAACTTCAGCCTGATCCACAGACCTGAAAAGCTCACTGAGTACTTTAATGATGATGAAAATTATGTGAATTATATGCTATGGCCTTCACACTCACTTAATCTCAACCAGTGTGAATACCTGTGGGAGATTTTGGAGCGACGTGTCGGTAGACAGTGCTCACTATCTTCAAAACACCAACTGAAAGAATATCTTTTGGATGAATAGTGTCTGTCCCTCCAGTACACTTCCAGACATTTGTAGAAACCCCCCAAAGCACAGTGTAACTGTCCTCATGACTCATAATGAGCCAAACCCTTACAAAAAAGACTGATATTTTTATTCATTTGTCACCGTCTTTATATTATGATGAACTTTTTTGTACGACCGCACCAGTACACTTTGGAAGTCTGAGTCTAAAAAGGGTAAAACGTTCCAAATTTGCACCAAGGAAAATGTTCTGGCTGTCTAGGATGAAAGTTTGCACCGTGTCCCAAGCTACATTAACAAGTCTATTCATATTAATTGAAAACCCCATAGGCTATGATGGATGCTGCATATATGTGAAAGGTAACTTCAACAGCCTCATTGCTCCTGTGCAAAACTAAAACAAAAAAAGCAAATGTCTTGGATGAACCATTACATTTCAGGTCCGAAAAAAATTCTGAAATCGTTTAGAAACCTGTGATTGGCTTCAATGTATAAAGAAGTTTCTCCGGGGAAGATGAGGTTAATACAGGCCTCCTTATTGCTGGTCATAATTTGAAATACAAATACTGACTTGGCCCCAAGTCAGATACACATCCAATACAGCTGAGCTGTTGTTACAGGAAGTCTGTGTGCGCTAGTCTCAAATTTCTTGGTTGCTGATTAATTTGCTGTGCTACACACACACACACACACACACACACACACACACACCTATTATTGTCCTTTACCGAGTTAATGTACCTTCCCTTTCATGAACATAGCACTTATGTCACTTCTCCTCACTCATGCCTCTGATTCAGCCAATATAATAATGTGTGTGTTTGTAGATACAGTCCAAAATGTATAGACATGTGTAAACCCATATGGCAACGATGTATGGGGTGTCTGTCTGTGTAATGAAGTCTCTGAATCCAGCTGCCCAGTATATACGCTCAATCCATGGCTTGTGTACGTGTAGAGTATCTAGTACGCAGGTCAGCTCATTCACCATAGTTGAGTCCTGTTAGCTCCACATGTGTGTATTCCCTAAAGTCACCTTTTAACCACACAGTGCTGCGATTCTGCTCTGCAACACACGCGCTCACACACAGCTACCTTCTTTTCTTTATGTTGGTCTCCAAACGGCCAAGCTCCTCATAGGACTGGTAGAAGAGCTCGAGCTCGCGGCCTCCCCAGCCCCTCCAGACAGCCAGGCACCAGGCCATGTTTTCGTTACGAAAGCCGCATACAACAGTGTCCTTTGCAACCAGCGCAGCTTCCACTAGGACCCTGAGTAAAAAGGGGGGGAGGGGGTGAAGAAAATGAGAGAGTGAGAGAGGGAAAGAGAGAGAAACTAATGTGTGAGATGTGTGTAAATGGTCTTGAAACTCTTGAAATAAATATTGTTGACTCTTCCTAGAAACACAAGTTGCTCTTTTCTGGGAAACTGTTGAAAAGCTGAGATGAACTGCCCTACTCCTGGAGATCATCCCCCCTATGGAGTTAGCCCTCAACCATAATCGGACACATGTGATTTGGCTAATCAGGGCCCTCTGAAGCATCATACTATTGCATGCAGGTGGGTGAATTAGGGCTTCGGTTGGTCTAGATTGGCTGGTCCTGTAACAAAGGGCACTGTAAACTGGCTACTATGACGTTGGCTTTTTTGGTGCACGGCTGCACTCCATTTGAAAGCGATCATGACTTTGCCCTACTTCCTGTATTGTGATCAACCCATCTGAATCCGTTAATGGAGTCTAGCGTTTCCCCCAGCTGTGTGAAATTACATTTGCCTCTGGACTTTCCCACTGCTGTGTACAATTTACTATTATTAAATGCACCACGAGTATGACTTGCACTTAATTGGTTGCTGCTGCCATAGTTTCACACCGCTAACAATTTCCACCTTCAATAATCACCACTGAGAAGCAAATGTGTCCAACATTACATTCACATTGCAGTGAAGCAAAAAGATTCCTTTGTCAACCTTTGCCGGTTTTTGGATGTGTAGGTGTGATGAATGATGAGACCCACTGATCGTATTTTAGCTTCAGGGTTTGATCCTGAGATCACATTATGGTCTAAAGCTTCACCTGCTTTATACCACTTTTGAGCATCTGAAAGCATCCTTTCAAAGTTCTCTGCATTGGTTTTCTGGAGATTATTATGATTATTTTAGGAATTTGGAAATAAATACAGGGCTATTTAAAAAGAATGAACCGATATCATGATGCATTGCCTCAGTTCTCAAGAATCGTCATGGAACGAGTAAGTGACCATTTGAAAGAGGATTTATCTAAGTTGATTGTAAGTATAATACTTGTGACTTGGCTGGAGTTTATTATTACTTGTCCTTAATAAAATATTTGCGTAATGAAATCGGTTCATTCTTTTGAATAACCCTGTATTGCTAGCATTTTCAGTCAAATTTATTACACATTTATTTTATTAAACACTCTGCTGCCTCACATCTCCAGGTCTCAGGTTCAAGCCAGAACTCAGGTTACCAACTGTATCAGGTTTTGCATATTATTCCTTGTGTGTGCTTGGATTTCCTCCAGGATCTCTGGTCTGTTCCCAACTCCCACAAGCATGCAGTAGGCAGTTAATTACCCCTAGGTGCACTAACTTGCACCAAATTGCACCTGGGTGTGAATGTCTTGTGAATAGCACCCCTATTTAGGGTGAATTTTCCCAGTATGTGTTGCCAGGATAGACGCCAGATCAACTGACCAGGCTAAAAAAAAATATAAATATGAATAAACGAATGAATGATTGATCATGCCAAATGAAACACAAAATCAATAGTTGTGTTCGTGTTTATTGGTGCCACTGGGAATTAAATGGCCTTTCCTTTCCAAATTACCAGCTGTTTATGGTGCAAAGAATGAAATAGTAATAAAAGAACTAATGCTTGTGAATTAGTGCATCTTTACATCAAATTGAATTTTCAATATAAAAGAAAAAATGTAAAACATCTACCAGGCACATATTTCTGCTCCCAGAATCTGCCACTGAATTGTATCTATATAAAATAAAACTAATAAAAATAAAAATTTTTGCTAAATATTTTATTATCAGCATGGACTAAGCTCTTGAAAGTCGTGTATTTAAATGCGTAAGCTGATACTGCATCTTTCCCATGAGTAGAGAAAGTCATGTTTAATTAATATATTAAAATATCTTCTATTATTTCTATAGCTAAGAAATAATCCTAAACAGGCTTTCCTGCGGGTTGAGAAATAATGAGTTCCATTTGCTGAATCTCATCAGTCAGGCCTTTAGGGAGCCGTGGCTTCCTGATATGAGCTATTCAATGGAGTGTATAATGTAGGATTAAGCTCTTTGCTGCTGGCTTGGTTCTTCACTGATTGACCTGAACTTATACTGGATCACAACATGTCTGCTTTATAACACTCGAAGAAAGCATGATGTCCTGACAGAAATCAAACATCTTAAAATGATGTACACACTACTGACAGTATGAGTGTGTGTGTGTGTGTGTGTGTGTGTGTGTGTGAGTGTGAGTGTGTGTGTGGGGGGGGTGTGGGTGTGTGTGTGTGTGTGTGTGTGTGTGTGTGTGTGTGTGTGTGTGTTGCTTTGTTGAGCAATGCCTTTAAATGATTCAAAAGGATTCAGCAGAGGAGACATGCCCGTATGTCCACCCTCCTTTATAACTCATCTTTGACAAAATACATCAAAGTGTGCCGTTCTTTAAAGAAATTCAACAACGGAGTGATAAATCACGCAGATCTGCCTTTGTGTTGGCATTAATCCTAGCTCGTTCTCCAGCAAACGTTTTAAAGTGTATAAGAAAGATGAACCATTACACTTAATTACACGTGGGCCGTAACACGACTTTACTAACAGCTGTGGAAGATCACACCCTTGCTTGTCATTTCTTGTCCTGATTATGTATTTTACTAATCCCCTAAATGTCACCGAATATTTACGGTGTGAGAACTGGTGCTGTGTGGGATTAAGAAGTAGCACTCCTGTGAAGCACAGAATGAATGAACTAAAACTCTGCCAACTGCAAAACTGAAGAGAGTGATATTCACTGGCTCTGACACCGGCAACATTTCAGTGGAAAAGCACCTTGATGCGGCTGCCTTGTGTCCTTTCAGCACTTTATCTGGTGAAAAAACAGCTCCCCATTCACTATTCTACGGATCTAAGGTGACCTGTGTGTTTGAACAGCAGGCAGTTACTCCCACAGACCTTTCACTTGTGTTCATTGATGCAAAAGAAAGAAATGACCTTGCAGTCGTACTTATGTTCTAGAAAGTCAGAGGACATGACAGTCAGGTTTCTGGCTGACACAACTGATTGGAACTAATATGACTATGTTGTATGGTGCAAAATTCTTATGTTATGGGACAAGTAAAAATAATTGCTCTAACTGTCCTGTTTTAGTGAGCCTGTGCCCATGGTAAATCTTAGATTCCTGTTTTTAACTGCCTTAAGGTTGATGTATGGAAAAACTTTTCTGCTCACCACAGATGCAAAGAGTTGTTAGAAGTCATACCCAGTCTGGCCGCCCAGTCTGGCCATTACTTACTGGATATTCATTTTCTTTGTTTCGGAAATAATCAGAGCAGCAATTTCTAGCCTATTCAAATGTTGGTAGAAATGAGGCAGAACATGAACTAAAGCTAAATGAAGAGAATATGCATCAAGAAACTAGTTTACGTTTTCTGCCAGTTTTTAATGTAAATGTACCCTAAATGTTATTCAGGCACGTAGATCACTATTCTACACCTGTCATCATTGCTGACATTTTAAAATATGTCTCTCTATAAGAAAATATGATAAGTTGGTCATTTCCAGCAAGAAAGATTGAAGTATCTTTAATTTGCACCTTTAAACCATCTGCCAATCATTCTGAATAAAAGCATGCACTCATGAACAAGTGCTCATGATGTGTGTGACTAAGTTGGATTGCTTTATAGAGATTTTAATTACTTGCAGCAAAAATCCTTGATGTGGCATTGCCCTTAATAAATAAAAAAACTCGCTAAACTCTACCAGGTTGGTAGCAAAGGTGCTTTCTTTTATAAAGTACACTATATAATCCAAAAGTATGTGGACATCTGACCATCACACCCATAAGTGGCTGCCTAGACTGTCTTTATATGCTCTGAGATTCCATTTCATTAGAACTAAAAGACCGAGTCCAAACCTGTATCAGCATGACAATGTGCACAAATTTAGGTGCATGAAGCTATGATTTGCCAATCTGGACAAGTCCTGACCTCAGCCCTATTAAACATCTTGGATCAATCGATTGGAACGCTGACCGTGTGCCAGGCCTTCTCATCTGCCATCAATACCTGACTTGACAATGTTCTTCTGGCTTAATGAGCACAAATGCCCAACAGCCACATTCCAATATATAGTGTAAACCCTTCCCAGAAGAATATAAGCTTTTACAGTAGCATAAGAAGGTGGGTGTTTTAAAAAAGGATATCATGTAATAGAAAGCTGACCACATACTTTTGTCCATATAGTGTTTAAAAAGTGCACTATATGCACTTAAAAAAAAAATCCATACTTAAACAACTGAAATATTTAAAAGGTACCACCCTGGCAACAAGTAGAAAGAAGGTTTTGTATCCTTTCTCAGAGTGTATTGGCTTTCTGTATGGTATCATTCAGCCATAGCAGACAAGCCTTGGTTCTTTAATGCATCTAGCTAGTCAAAGCAAACAAGCTAGCACCCATCCAATGTAAACCAATGGCTAAAGAAAGGAACCGATACACAGTGTCAGAGATGCAACAGTTGGAGTGCAAAGCCACAGAGCTCATACTGAGACACCACAGCGCAGGAAAGCTTACCAAGTTGTTTAGGCTGCCTGTTTAGGAGCCACCCAGACAATAAACTAGTCAGGTGAATTTTATGCTGACTAGCATACGAGGACACAGGGTAACTCTTTTAGAGCCAAAATGTAACACAGAATCCAATAGAGAAAGTTATTTTTTTCTTTTTAAAATGAAATGGTAAAGACAGTCTGTTGTCTTTACCCTTCCTTTTTACAGTTTACCTGCCTGGAAAGATTTATGTTTGTTGCGAAGAGTCAGACTCTGCATGTTTTCAGAGCATTGGGAGGGGTTCAGCTCAAAGACATGATTAAAAAACACGGAATTGTTCCCGCTTTTTGGGACAGCTGGCTAGACTTTGCACCTGGCAGGACTCCAATTTGACAGGGCAGAGGTGAGAGTGATGTCGTCTAGACAAGTACAAGCTCTCATCATGAGTTCCATCTGGATCCAGTCCAAATTCAGTATGGAAAGACTGTCTGAACAACTGACTGGAAGAGCCATAAAAATTCTACTTCATCAAGTGTCCATGGTAAATGTATTTGCTGGATGAAAAATTGGTGTTTAAAGCTTACACTCAGGTCTGGTCTATCTGGGTAAAACTATGATGGATATAAAAAAAAAAGTCTGAGTTTTAAAAACCACAGATCCTAATGTTTCTGGATGTCATCTGCATTGAGCAAGCATTTATTACTTAAGGGACCAGTAAAAATGTCATTACTCCATTTTACATGTGTGTATGTTGAGACTTAAGTCTTTAAAAATGTGTATAAACTCAGTACTGAACATGTGGGTGTCCTTTGGTCTTGCATTTTTTTTGCTGGACAAAAATTCCTGTGTGACCTGGGGACATGTCTGCTCTGATCCAGCTGTGTATGTAGTTATGTGTGTGGCCTTTCTACCCTTGTTTCTATAATACATTTCTTTTTTCTATCTCTCTTGCCAAATGTTAAAGCTTTTAGAGACACAGTATAATTATAACAGTCCTGTGAGCCATAACAGCCTGATGAATATCAGAATGTGTTATTGAAACTGAGTTGCCAAATTAATGTTCACATTCTTTCTCTATCTTTTGTGCTTTTGTATTTGTTAAGACTATGAGCTTAGCAGTGTATAACAAGAGTGCACATATTAAACCATGATGAGAGAAGCCCACAGCATTGCTGAATTGCCTGTAGTTTGGCTCTTTAAAATTTTCAGGCATTTCTGGGGGTATTTTATGTGATCATATCCTCTCACAGTGCTGTAATTATGGACAGCCTTTTCCTATTTATATGGGCCTTTACATTTCTTTTTTAAAAGGAAGCATGCAAACATTAAATGTACATAATCATTCCCTTAACCCAAATAATGGTTAAAAGATGTTTGCTTCTTAAGTTGTAATGGAGGTACTCCAATTATCAAATAAATAGTTTTCATTAACTGTAATTACTAAGGGTGGCACAAACTAATCAACCAATAAGGTAAGATCAGTCATGACAGGTGCTGTGAAAAATAATTATATGGCTTGTGTACCACTAACCAACCCAGCTGGTTGAACAAAGAAATATTCAGACACCTTATTCGGACATTTGGAAAAGAAACTGCGATGCTATTATCGACCTGAAAAAACAAAGGTGTCTGGTAACAGCATTGTCTATATATATATTAAAGGTCAGTCCTTGTGCTACTGTATAATGAGAGTTCTGCTAATAGAAATGAGCGTCTATGGTCTTACTTACAAAATGAACTATTACTGCGGTGTGTATTGTTATTGTTGGTATGTTCTTACATTGTACAATAAGATACAAAGATCTATTGTTGTGCACATGTATTGCATATATTAATTTTTTCATCACTCTCAGTATAGCCTAAAAAGGATGCTAAAACGATTTCATTTGCCCAGGAAACCAAAAATAGTAATATCCTGAATCAGTTTCGGCCTAAACCACCTTCACCTTAATTAAAACAAATGAAATGTAAAATTTAAATCATTAATTTAACCCCTAATAAAACACTTGTAGCAGCCATCTTGCTACTGTTATTCATTGAAGTGTGTTACACTTTTTTACAAGTTTATAAGGCACATTTGAAGTGAAGTGGACTATAATATAGTATGACTGCAAACTATTTTAAATGCAGATTTACTCTGATATAAATGGAATCATCAAGTTCAAGATCAAGTTTATTTCTCTAGTGCTTTTCACAATGGCCTCAAAGCAGAATTAGAGAACGTAAGAATTTAGAGAACATATTAGAAATCCTGGGAAAAATGTGGCAAGGAAAAACTCCCCTAGATGGAAACCTTGAGAGAAACCTGACTCAAAAGGGGAATCCATCCTCATTTGGGTGATATCAAGTGTGTGATTATTAATCTTAAAACAATACAAAACGCTGAAGAGAGAACTACCATGAGCACTGGAGTGTGTGAACATGAATAATGTCCTTTCTACAGTCTTATACAGTCAGTTGGACATCGTGGAACCATGAGCTCCTGAACAACTTTTAATATAGCTCAACATCTGAGATCATTACAGATCCAACACCAACTTCTTACGTGAATTGGATTTTCAAGCCACATGGAAATCAAAGTTTTTCTGTAAATAAAGATATGCAGCGTAGTAAGTGCTAAACTGAAATAAGAAATGCCTTCTTTACCTGGTAATGACATCAGCCTCATAACTCTACTGCAAACGCTACAAGTAAAATCTTCTGATTAGGTCAAAGATGTAATTCCATTGTTTAAAGGGAAAATGATCCAAGCATGAACACTCACATGACAGTAACCTTACTGTCTCTAAGTATGGACTTATTTTTTTGTTATTTTTGTAAATATATAACTTCTAGTTAGTGAATAAAATTGAATATTCCCATCTTCCCATCTGAGGCCCAGCTGCTTTTGCTCATGGAGGCTACATGGATCACTGGGCAGCCCTCCAAGCTGTGATAAATGTGATCAAATAGTACATTTACTGCACTGTTATGTAAGCTGGGTTTAAGATTCTTAGATATTATTTGACACAGATGAGGTCGCACGTCAAGGGAAAACTTTTAGGCAGGATTGTGAGGCTGTATATGGCACGGCATTGGCACTCACCCATACTGCTGTACTTCTGGGACTGTCAGCACAGCGATCACACGACCTCGAGGCAGCCCTGACTGTTCCTGCACCTCGATCACCATTATGTCCCCTCCACACCTGTAACATAGAATATAATGATGATTTTATCTCATCATTTGTTCATCACATCACAATCCACACATAGGATGGTGATTTAATCTTTCGTGACAGAACGGTTACAGAGAAGGGTTATCTCGTGAAACTGTTTTCGTTTCCAGGAATATCGTATTACGTCTCATGTGACATAATACATTCCTAAAGTTGGTTTAAGCATCCGGTTAAATGCCCTTGATATCAGGCCGGTCCCAGGGCCAGTGCCAAAACAATACTTTCCCGTTAATCCCTGATCAGTAAATAAGAATTTGGACGAACAAAGCCTATTATACAGGGATCCACAATGACTCCATCTGAAATTTCCTCAAACACGTACACAGGCTTTGACATTTGTGAAAGAAATTCGAAACACCCAAAAAACCCTCTAGGGACTAAGAGACACATAATTGACCACGGATCTGCTGATTAGTATGAGTATCAGTTTCTTTTGGTCTGCAACCAAGAAGTGCCATCAGTTATCCCAAACCACATTTGGCTGGCAAACTAAAGAATAAGCCATTGACGATGCAAATCAATGCAATGTTTTCTTCATACTGATCACCTGTCCCCATCCTGATGTGACTAGTTATTTACAGGATGATCCCACTCCAATATAAACGGCATGCAAGCTCACTGAATGCTTTGATAAGTATGACTATGATGCAAATCATACACTATGGCCTTTTACACATTTTTTTATATTGAAACCAATTTGACTTTGACAATTTGGGAAATTTTAGATTTGGAGATGTTAATCTCCTGCTCAAATGCAGTTCCAGAGACTTGTAGAATCTAAGCAATGAAAAATAATAGAAATTATACACATTTTTTTAATTTTTTTTTCTGTATTCATCTTTCTTTAATGTTTCCTTTGTGCCTTATGTTTTTCTTGTATGTAAAAATATTTTCTCATCAAATTACCCAGAGACAGAGTGTGAAAAAACAGCATTTTGTCTGAATCTGGCATGTATACATTGATGTTATTTATTATTTCAGTATATCCCACAGGTTTAAAAGAAAGTTAAAGAGTTAAAGGTGATTGGCCTGTGTTTTAGTAACTACTAACAAATAACTTCAAAATCAGCACAAAAATTATTTATTCGCTTCCCTCCCCATCAGCCCTGAACCCAAACATAGAAAGTTTGCAGTACCTGGGTATCCATAATGTGTCGCTAACTGAAACCACATTAAGGGCCTGAAGGTTGGAAATGGCCCGGTTCTGTGGTGTTGGATCTGCACTTTCTAGAGGCAAAGACTCCTCCGAGTTCTGCTCGTCTTGAGCCCTGTCTGAATCCTCACAATCTGTGGAGAAGGGCATGCTGCTAGAGCTGGCTAGGGAGCTGAGGGCACCTGAGCTGGAACCTTCTAAGTTGGTAAGTCCTGCCAGCTGCTCTGAGCTGAACCCTGATGAGCTGATGGAGCAGTAATCTACTGAGTCCTGCTGGTTGAGGATCTGTGTGCCAGCATCCTTGCTGTGCATTATTGTCACGATGGCATTGTCACTGTGTGTGGGTTTCAGCTCCGGTGAAAACGGTTCCTCTTCCTCAGTTTGTACCTCAGTATCCAAAGTGACGTCTGTAACTCCTGCTGGATTCTGGATAGGGAAAACATCTCGTAATGGGTGCGAGTCACCACAGCTGTAACTGGCACAGAGCTGGTAGCTATTGGCATGGTACATTAGCAGCTTGTTAGTGTGGTCATCCAGACACCAGATGGCCTCATCACCTCTGAAACTCGGGGCTGATGCAATGGAGACCACGCAGGAAGGTGGGACGTAAGGGTCGAGGCGGCGAATCGGCTGCAGTGTGAGGCTGTCGATCACAAGCATACCTGGCCCATTAGTGTACCACACCTCAGAGCCGGAGCGTACAGGCACGATGCACTTTACAGGGTATGGTCTTTGGCGTGGGTCCAAATCCTCCATCTTCAACAAGGTCTTGTTCACAGTGTGAGAGCACACGTAGGCCTCGCCTTCCAATGGCAAGTCATCCACTAGTGTGTACACAGCAATCAGGCCATCTGCCATGCCAGCAAAAACCCGTGGCAGAGACTGCACAAGCATTAAGACAGTTCAAGTTAGTTACTTTTAATCATCTCTTTATTTTATACATCTACATTTCTAACAAAACTTATATTTCACTTTGCTTTCTGTGCCAAGGGATTGTCATAACCATGTCATGATTCCTGAGGTATAAATATGAGGGGGGAACCTTAAGAATTGCTTTTTTTTTTACGTGGACTGTGTATTTGAATGACTAACCAGGGTAAATCTGTTAAATGCTAATTTCACAAGATCAGTATATCATAAAACACTGTGTCTGAACGTGTTAAACATCGATAGAACTACAACTGACGTGGTCAGTTGAAACCAAAACCATATCATTAATACGTTTGGCAGCATTATATGTCTGCATACAAGCACAAGCAAATAAATATGGAGCACAATATTCATGCCTTGGGGCTATTATTGTGCCAAATAGTTCAAGAATGAATGAAGCTTAAAAGCCTTTGAAATTCTGATAAACCGGATATTTAAGCCAGAAACTGGGTTGCCTTTGCCAGAGGGTTGAGATTTAACCATAGCTAGAGCTTACTAAAATAATTGGCAGTGTACCGAAATGAACAGAGGTGAAAGAGCACAATCAGTGGTTTTGCAATGACCATACTGCTGCCTAGACTCACCCTTTTTTCAGAAAAACTATGTCTTTGTGTGCTCAGCCACTTGCTGAAATAAGAGAACAACAGCACCAGCAACACTTAGAGAGTTGAAAAACCTGCTGCCAAGATAATTAGTCATAAAATCGCTTGTATGTCTTCCATTATATATTTACATATCCAGGATAAAGCCCTTGAAATAATCTCAGACATCTCTCATCATGCTCTATTAATTGAAATGGTAATAAAGTGTGCTTATAATGAATCATTCAGCACAGGTTCTCTACTGGTCGATTTACAGGCATTATTATGAACATAGGTAAGCTTAGATTCATGTCAATGTGGTCATATTTAATATACTATTTAACAAAAATTAAAAACAAAAACAATCAAAAGAAATAACAGTGGCCTGAAAAATTATAATTCTTGACAAACCTGGAGCATTGTTGCCATTTTATTTAGTGTGTTATTTTCGAAAAGTGGTTCAGCTCAAGTCCCTAATGCCGCCCTAAAGGCACAAAGCGCTCGCCATTGACCCCTAACGCTTCAAAAACATAGGTGTAGGCCACATCAAAGTGTACAAGAGGAGTCTAAGTGTGTGTTTGGAGAGGGATGAAGAGCAGCTCTGTCATTGTTGCCTGTTAAGAGGACCATCTGCCTCGGAGAGCTGAAGCACTAACACCTGCACACTGGACACTTCAAACAAGAGGAGGAGAAAGGTGGAAAAGCCTCTGTGTTGGGCAGTGGAGAGGCCCTTCATTGTAAAGACTGGGAGGGGTATGGGGTAAAGATGGCTAGCAGATTATTTGCACAAAGGATGTGGTTGCAGGAAAGCAGCAAATGCAAACACTGGCCAACTTATATAATCATGATAATAACAATAAATGTGTGAAATATTGAGACTTTAACATACTACAATTCAAATAGAAATGTAGATTAGTTTATACATTGCACTAATGAAAATCTAGCAAAAAAAAACAATTATATATATATATATATATAAAAAAAAAAAGAATTAAACATTTTTTTTTTTTTTTTTTTTAAATTTTTTTTTTGTTTCAAACTTCCCCAAT
>MU575040.1:2175034-2288263 GCA_024362625.1 Silurus asotus
CTCTTTTAATATATATATATATATATATATTTACTTTTCTGCAGTCTTGGCAGTCCACTCTTGTAAAAAGTAAAAGAATTAAAAATAAAACAATTAAATTAAATAAAATAGATTTTCTCTGAGTTAGCAATATATCTTGGTTGTTAAACATCTAACTGACTAACCAACTCCATCCAGAGTACTTTATAATTGAGTAGAATAGCAGAACCCAATCCAGGTGTAAAGATGAGCAGCTTAGGTTGATAGTCTGGTTGAGTTTTGAACTTACCCTATAATTATCAGGTAGAAATTAAGGTCCAAAACAGCTGCTGCCTATAAAGACTAAACTGACAGGCAACAATTTTTTTTTATTTTGTCTTTGGACATCTGAAAGAAGCCCAGCCAGAGAAC
Source organism: Silurus asotus (assembly GCA_024362625.1). Classification (NCBI taxonomy): domain Eukaryota; kingdom Metazoa; phylum Chordata; class Actinopteri; order Siluriformes; family Siluridae; genus Silurus; species Silurus asotus. The sequence goes on from MU575040.1 coordinate 2,175,425, forward strand.
TGGCGAGTGTGTGAACCGGCTTCATACTGACCTCTGACCTGGCTGGCAGCAGCGTGAGGCAGGTAACCACAGCCGGACAAGAGAGGAGTTTCTGCGGGTGACTCAGGGGACACATCTCTTTCAGGCTGTAGATAAAAACTTCCTGCTCCTGAAAACAAGCACACAAAAAGCAAGGTGAGTTATCTGTGTCGTTCGCCATGGCTGGACCGCTGGCTAAGGAAAAAGAACAAACAAAATAGCTATGAAAGAACAGAATCAGCCACGTGGCCTGGACACTTGTAATCCAAAACTAGGTCTAAGCTAAAGTAGAGTTTATATTTCATTTAACACCATTTTCAATCTAAAAATTGTGTCTTTTTGTTGAAAGGACATCTGCATAACAGACGACATAGGTCATAGGTGACACAGCGGACTAAAGTAAATAAATGCTTTTTATGGTGAAATTAATAAAAAAAAAGCTAGTAATAAATTAAACTTTAACTCAAACTTGAAAATAGATGTATGGTTTAAGGTCAAAGGACAGATTCATGTGATGCAGATGTAGAATTGTGTGCTCAATTCAGTGCTTGTTTTTAGGTGAAAAAGAGCCAAAAGGTTTCTCTGTGTCATATACAGAAAAGAAACAAACAGAATGGCACAGAACAAAGGTTTGTGGACACATGATGATAAGATACATGTGCTTTTTGAACATCCCATTCCACATTTAGTCTGCGTTTGCTGTTATAGTAATCTCCATGCTTCTAAAAAGATGTTCCACTAGAATGTGGCGTGTGAAAGTTCAGTCAGCCACAAGGGTGTTAGTAAAGTCAGGAACTGATGTACAGTAGGTGAGGAGACCTGGGTTGCAGTCAGCGTTCCAATTCATCGCATAGGTGTTCAATCAGTTTGAGGTCAGCGATCTATTGCAGATCCAAGAAGTACGATCTTCCACTCCAACCCATCTAAAACATATCTTCATGGAGCTGGCATTGTGCTTAGAGATACTGTCATGCTGGAACAGGTTTGTGTCTACAAGCTTCCGCAGATGATACACAGACACCCTACAGAATTTTCTGCTTCCAACTTTGTGCTAACCCTGAGAAAGAACCACATATGGCTGGAAAACTTTTTGTCCAAATAAGTGCATTTCTCATCCAGTATCTTTAACCAGTAAAGCAGTTCAGAAGACACTCCGTGTGTTTGATTTTACATACATGATGTTGTGTATTCATTAGTAATTCACAGTAAAATAAATATTAATTTCGAAATAAAAATTCAACCTAAATAAAAGGACTAGATTATTAACTTCGCAATACATTTGGCAGCACTTCGAATATAACATTCATTTAATAATTATAATAATTAATAAATTCAAACTAAGTTTCTCCTAATCCAGAATAATCGCATCACACTGCTTTGTGTAATAAAATACAAAGAAATATAGGGCATAAGTTAGACTTGGAACTCATGTCTCATCCTAAAGTCCTTTATGGCATTTCCATGGTAACATGCAGTGGTATGCTGGAAAGGGCAGCCTGCATAAACTACAATCCCCAGAAGCCCACCTCGGTGGCGGTCCACAGGGTGTTCTCCATCTTCAGCTGACAGCTAAGGCGAGATCCTGGGCATGGCATTCGCTTCACCTCCACCTGACCTTTGGCTGCGTTCACCACCGTGTAGTTCCTGTTACACACACACACACACACACACACAAAAGCACCTTTTAAGACTGCTTTGGGCTTAGCTGCACCACTAGAATCCGCTTATGAGTAATTTACAAACAAGTTGGGTCAAGAAACGCACAATTCACAGCTTAAAAAGAGATTTTATTTGCCATGTGTGTTTACATGACAAACGGCGGAAACACTAACAAGCTCGGATGGGAGAAAGCAAACGCCCCAAAGCTGATTTATTGCCGTTTTTCTGTTTGAAGGTTTACCGTAAATTAAACTGTTACAGAGCGAGCATTGCTTTTTGCTTCGACTGGGAAAGGGAACGAAAACACACTTTGTTGATTTACACAAATCATTAAGCCATTTCTAAAATATCGTGATTCATAGCTATACGTCTGAAGTCATTAATCTCGCTGTACTGCGATTTGCTCCTTCTTATGGCTCAATTCCCCAAATGAGTCTCTCCATTACGACCCGGAATTGGCTCTTCGTTATTATTGCAGCTCAAATTTCAAATCCAATTTTCTAATAAAATGAACATTATCTTTACGAGAATTGATCTATTGAGATGTCCGCTGTTAACCTGTCCTCATATAATCTAATAAGCAAAACTTGAATGAGAAAACCTCTTCTCATATGGAAAGATTACAGTCTCTGGCTCTGTTTTGTAATTTTATTACTTCTGATCACAATTTACTGTCACCTTTAATAAGGCAAAGGAGATAATTCCACCTCGAGGAGGTGGCTGGTGTGTAGTATTTTAGGAATTTCCCACTCATTTCCAAGTACAATTTAACTAGATTCTGTATAACTGAAAAGGTTACTACTTAAATACTCCAACTAAAGTAATTGGAGTCCTCATGAAAATAAAACATCTAGTCAAACACCATTCAAATCCCATGCTTACTGGTCACAACAGATCAGATTTATATATACGGAAAAGCAATGGTGACCATTCACTCTAAACAGAACCTTCAGCTTATGAGATGTTTTGTTGTCTGTTACACATAATGATGCCATCATGTCCTACATGCTGTTTCTTCAATCATAAGTTGTCACATCAATACCAGATGCATACTGGGAAAACCATTCTCTTTCCAGCCTGCCAAAAAATAATTCTGAGAAAATGTGCTATTGTAGAGGTGAACAAATCAGTAGCAAGGAAAAAGAGAACAGACAGATTTCACGGCTGGGCTTTTAGTCTTTATTCACAGTCACCAGGCAGACAAGTAATCTGAACGACCACACAAAGAAGCAAAAGCAGCAGGAAAAGAAGAAGGAGAGAAAACAAACTACTCTGTGATTTTTGTCTGCATGTTAAAAGATTAGAATGAACAATACGACTATAGTTTGTATCACCTGACTTTATTTGTTTTAAAAAAAAAATGTTAATGCATAGAGTTTGTTTTTTTGTTTTTGTTTTTTGGTCAAATGTTTGACACAATTTTCGTTATTTACAAGTCCTAATTGTTCCAAAATGTGGGTGCATATTTTCCTTTTTTTTTTGTCATTTTTTTTGTTTATTATTATTATTATTTACCATAATGGCAATATGTTTTTATATTTCTTTACTTCTTTATTTATTTGAAAGAACTAAACGTGTTTGCTTGTATCATGCTAATTGATAATCTGTATTTATTTCTATATTCCTGTGTGACTATATTAATCTATGTTATTCTAAGGTTTTTATGACATTTATTTCCAGTTCTATTTCTCTATTGGCCATTCTTATCGATTTAAAAAGATCAGATTTTATATATATATATATATATATAGTAAGTTCAGGTTAAGAAGACTACATACTGTGGGGATTGGGGGAAAAAACATTTGGACCGTTGGGCTTGCAAATTGTTTGTATAAGAATACATTTTTTTCCCTTCTGTTTTTTGAATAATGTTTGTTGGAATAAAATCGTACTTATGTATGGTCTCATTCAGGATGAAGAACTTGTTTGGTCATTCTGGACCCTGTATCTATAATAAGATTAAAGTAAGCACTTCCACTAATGCTTTGGTATATAGGATATATGTGAAGCACTCTGTAGGGGACTTGCTGTTTTGCTGTGTTCCAGTATAAACAAAGCTCTCTTTCTTCTTGCATTTCTCAGGCCCTGAATGTGAATTACAGCACCTTTCAGCGCATCTCGTGGCCGCTCCATTTGGCATGATGACATAGCCGTGGATGTAATTGCCAACACCTGGGCCGCGAGATAAAAGCTGGCCATTCAAACTGTGTCAGGATGCCTCGGGTGGCTGGCTAAGAGACCAGAAACAAAGCAGCCGTTCCTCATCTCACCTGGAAGCTATCTCCTGTGATGAGCTTCAGACCACTGCCGTTTATCTTACAGGAGACCAGTCGTGCATAATAACAAGCTCATTTGCATGCTCATGAATATGAATTCGCCCGTAAACAGATTTCTAAGGGCCTTGTGGTTCATCTCAATAATTTCACATTAACTCGGGTTAATAGGGGTGTTTTAGTATCACGACTGTGGGGGGATTTAAAAGAGGTAATAACTGGAGTTAATGAGGAAGAGAGCAAATGTATGGACTAACTGAAGAGTGCTTACTCTACAAGGCAGCGCATTGAAAAGTTGATTAACTTTAAAGTCAGCAGGAAAAATATTTACGTTAATTAAATACAGTATTTCAATTGAAATTTCATTTCATTCTTCACAGTTATTATCTCATCACAGGTCATGGCATGGGTTGTAAAATTTGCTAGGTTACCTGAGACACAGACATGGTCCCAGGGTCTGTTATAATGAAGTTCTATTTAAAAAAAAAAAAAAAAAAAGCTAAAAATTCATTAGCCTGGGCCATTACTTCAATTAAACCCATTTTAAACCAAACCCCAGAGGCACCAATTTAAAACGTTTCCAAGTTAATCGGTGTTCTTTTACATCAGATGCCTGCAGTGTCGTGCATTTCTGCCCTCCAGTTTATGCAAACAGCACACAGGCTATATTTTAGGCTGTCTCTTTAGGCTGAGATATTATCGCATCACTGTGGAGTTGGTTATAAAACAAACTCTGTGAGCGTTCTGACCAACAATTCAGAGTTAACTCTTGATCAATTCATTATGTTAATGTCATTATTACTGTTATTATAAAATAATATGGCTCATTTAAAATCTAAAAGAAAACCCTGCTAGGAGCAGGTGTGTCCAAAGTTTGACTAGTAGTGTATTTCACCTCATCGCTTAAATCCTGGTAATTCCACAGGCATCCATATCCAGGATTCCAAGAAAGCAAAACTGGCCGTGCTCTAATGGAGGGAGTGAAAGCATACTTTCTCTACTACCTATTAATCACTAGCTAAACAAGAGAGCATGACATTGCACGGGCACCAGTTTGAAAATGCGGTCATAAGGCTTCATGTGCCCAGGAGGCAGCATTTAATAGACTTCATCCTCCCTGGTTGGTTGCTGTTGTGTTCTAGAAGGTTGATAGCTGCCATGTAATGAGAGATGCCTGATGGTGGGGGTGAGCTGGGAGATAATTTCCAAAAACAAATACACAAAACCCTAGAGTTATCCCAAATACTTAATGTTAAGTGAAAAGTCCCACTGAAATGAAAGATAATATTAAGTGCAGTACTTGAACATGTGCTGTTACTACAAAAAAGAAAATCCTCATTTTCATGTGAGCCCATAGAGCAGGACTGAAATGGAAACTAGGTTCCAAAGGCTTGCCTGCCCACACACACTCCCACACACACCTGTTGTCTTTTTCTCCGTCCCAGAAGACGGCGCTGTAGCCCTGAAGCGAGGAGAGGAAGAGCTGGCTTTGCTGCTCGCAGGGCAACAGGTACCTCAGACAGGCAAAACTCGGCTCCTGCATCTGTCTTAGGATAGGCATGGCTAGAGGACGCTACACAAACACACACCCACACACACACACACACACACACACACACAGCCTTTAGACTGCAACAGTTACATAAACATAAATGCACTTTAAAAAAAAAATTTTTTACAGTCCACAGGTAGAGACCAAGACGTTCTGCTTTAATTTTTTTGTTTCTGATGAAGCAAAAACATTTTCTAAACTAGGAAGTTTTACAGTAGGGTTTATATTACAACAGGTTCAAGAAACATACACAATTATTAGTGCACTGCTAACTGAGTCCTATAGATAAAATTAACATACCACACCAATACTCAATTATGAACTTAAGGGAAGTGGTAGGGCCCCTGAGCAAGGCCCTAAACTCTTAACTGCTCAGTTGTAAAAATAAGATAATTGTTAACTACAATTGCACTGACTGGTCATGTGCTATTGATTCAATTTCTATAGCAGCATTGATCAGTTTCATCTTAGCTCTGCTGCAAGGCAAATCAATCCACATTGTCTAATCTAATAAAAAAATAAAAATCTGTTAACAAATAAAAGTGTTGATTTCTACCGATGATGTAAGGGGGTATTTATTTAACAGTTATAAAGGAAACATCATATACGCATATTATTACAAGAAAATAATCAACTTTTTTTATTAAACTATATTAAAAAAACATATCAGCATTGTGTTTATGAAGATGCTTATTGAAAGCACAGCTATTCAGTTTATTATAAATATTTTCATTGAAACATAAATTTTAATATAAGACTAGAGCTGAAGCCTCATTGAAGAATATAATATGAGATCTGAAGTAGGGTACCGTAACTCAAATAGGAAAAATGTGAAACTATTTTAATAGGGGGTGGTGAGGACCTTTTGGAAGCAGCACACACATAAAACAGCCAATTAAATATTTAACAATGTGATAGTTATATAGATTTTTCTTTGGACAAAAACAGAACCCTCAGGTGCGTCTTGTTGTCTAGAGCAGCTTGTTCTGAAAATATGGTACACACTTTCAGGCCAAATTCAATTACGCAATGCGTAAGAGAAAATCCTCAACAAAAATACTCTGAAGCCATTAGTATTTTCGACTCTGACCCATTCACTACACGATATTAATTTATCTAATGCCTTATGTAGAATTGCATTTTGAAGACATTGAAATACATCCATTTTATACCTTCTCTGGTTTGGTTTCCCAGCATTCCTGCATCAATGCCTGGAGGCAATAGAATTGCACTTCCTCTGGGATTCCCAGAACAGGCCGTACACCCTTGGAGAGTTTCTTCGCTATCTGCAGCTGGTGATGACCCAATGATGGCCGGCGTCCAGACAACAGCTCGTATAGGACCATCCCATAAGAGAACATGTCCACCTAGGACACAAAGAAAGAGGAAGACAGAGACACAAGAGGACAGAAAGCTTTATTAGCATATAAAAGTCATTAAACGTACAGTAATTGCTTTATGGAGCTTGACATGTGGGAAAATGTACAGGAGAAAAAAGAAGGAAAGAGCTGGCATGGTGTCTATTCTGTAACATTCCTGGGTTTTATATTTGGCTCCTGGTCCTCTGTTTTACAACAAAACCCGGACAGAATGGAACCAGGTCATATCTGGATTCCGTTATCAACATTAAGCAATATCTAAGAATGAACCGAAAACTTAGCTAAAAAAAGATTACTGTGTGATTTTAGAAAGGACAGGCCTCGCCAAATGGGAAAAACAGCCATGGTTTCCCCACGTTGCTAAAAATTACAGTAGCTTAGACTGACATCATTTGGTAAGTATTTAAGAAATGAAAGAAGTGCGCCAGAGGCAGGGACCCGTCTGGACAAATGTCATATAAGGAAGTGCACTACATTCCTTTTGCTTGAGCACAGCAGCCTCTCACAGTGCCTAAAACCTGAGAAACATTTTCAATTGTTTAATTACAAACAGACTCATTTAACTACTGAGAATACTTTCCAAAAATACTTAATGTGGCTAATTTTAGGTGTTTTAAAAATGTTCATGTTTACATAGGTTCAATTGCAGTGCATTGTTGATCCAGTTCTTTTTGTACATTTGAAATGAACAAACAAACAAATCATCTTTACCTGCTATTTGTATTGATTTCCTCTCAAATGATTGCAATCCGATAAACTGCAATCGTTTAACACATCTTTTTATTGGGGTAACATGACTTTAAATGCCCGGAATCTCTTCTAGCAATGTTCAGACAAATAGACTTCTAAATTAAAATTATACAGCCTAAAACACTGCTGTATTATGACTTCCTCATTAAGACGGGTTTATAGGTCTTTCAGAGGGATTAAAATCAGGGCTGTAGCAAATCTTGATTTACTATAAACTGCAAAATTTATAATTTGGTATTCCGTACTATACAACTGAATAAATAACTAAATATAATTTTTTTTTTCCTTTTTTATATTTGTATTGTCAAAAAGCAGCTCTACAGAAATAAACAGATTTAGAAAGTTAAATCTAATACATTTATTCCTATAAATGACAGAATTAGAAAAATTGCTGCAGAAAAAAAAATGAATAAAAAATTAAAATAGGCAGTTAAACCATGATTTTCCGTATGAAGTTTCCCTTCACTTAAACTTAGAGGCCCAAACTTGTTCTAGCATGACAATGCCCCTGGGCACAAAGCCCAACTATATGAAGATATGGTTTACATGTGTTGGAGTGAAAGATTTTAAGTGGGCTGCAAAAAAGCTTTGACCTCAACCTCATTAAACACCACTGGGATAAACTGGAACACTGACGCACCCCAGGCCTCCTCACCCCACACCAGTACTTGACTTTACTAATGCTCTTGTGGCTGAATGAGCACAAATCTCCACACTCCAAAATCTAAAGGAACTTCCCAGAAAAGTGAAGGTTAATATAACAGCAAATGGGGACTCAATGTGGAATGGAATGTCCAAAGAAACATACAAATCTTATGGTCATGCGTACACAAACTTTTGTAACTTTGTAAGCGTATAAAATTAGTCATGTTAATCACAGCATACAGTAATGTATTTAGAGAGCTGGACAAAAGAAACATGGAGAGCAAAACATATTATGCAATTGACTACTAATTAAACCCATAACTTCTTATCATGCAGTATTGGATTGGTGAGTGATTATGCAGTAAATGGAATCAGCTACTTCATTCCCCGAAATCATGTGACTTTAACAAAATTCTAGCATTGCACATCTTGCTAATATGACAATGCATGGGGGAAATCAGGGTCTGGAGCTTTGGTGTGTACAGCCCTTTACACTCATTTAAACATTGCATTTTTCTACTTCGTCTTCCCAGTGTAATACCCGTCATTATACAGCAGTGCTGGTGACTTCTCAATTCTTATTGATCATAAGCTCTTACATTACTAAAATATATAAAAAAATATTCAATAGTTTTAAAAAGTAATTCCATCTTTTGGCAAAGGACTTGTTTTTTTGGCAAAAATTGTTATTAGCAAATTACTGTGGGATAAAACAACAAAACATGCATTATTTTAGGAAAAAAATCAACATGACCCTTCTCTTTAACTCAACAATAGGTCGAACCCCATAAACTGCATCTTAACATAAACTTAGGGAGATCTTTAAGAAATCTGTGCTGAAGTCAAAAGATAAAAGAGGCAAAAATCTCAGGTTTTATCTACACTGCTGCTCAAACAGATTTCTATCTTTCCTTTGAGGGGTTTTAAAGCACACTGACAGGATGAGAAAGATTTAAAGCCCAAAATCTCGAGGCTGTACATGCTGAACTCAGGGTTGAGCATCAGCATTCCTCATTAACAGAAGCCTATAAGAAGAGCTGAATAAGCTGAATGAGTATTAACACTGCTTCACTTCCTGAACAGAGCCCAGTCTCAGCTATTCAGTACTTCTATTATTAATATTTGTCATTGCAAGGAATCAAGACAGATGCCATCAAAATTGTTATCGCTTACTATGCTATATATTTATTTTAGATTTAATGCGGCTAATTTGTGCTATGTTGAACCTAAACACTGACCCCAATCTTTGAAACTGACGTTTTCCGGAGGATTATTCGTTATTTAAAAAAAACAAAGAGCTAAATGCCTCCACAAGCTCAAACTGCCAGATATTTCTATACCGGTGGTCCCCAAACAGATATAACATTACCCTCTTTCTTTACTTGAGAAGATTTTCTGAAAGTTTTCTTCAATTGTCCTGACTGAGTTAAATATTCATTGCAGCTTTGAAAATTCATTTAAAAGACATAAATCTATAAATCTAAAGCTAGTGGTTGCAATTAGACAAGTAGTTGTATTGTTCTTGGTTCTGAGAGTTTGATCAATTTTGCACAATGATTTGCGATAAATGCATTTAGGGTGAAATTTCTACATGAAATGGAGCTCTCAGAAATGCATCCAAATTTGTGGACTGAAAATATGTCTCATTCATCCAGTGACTGTAGCTGAAGCACCTTTTTAAAGCTGAAACTAACTGCGACTGCTAGCAACAACATACAGTTCAGCGTCAGTTCAACATCAAGCAGAACATTTTGAGGAGAATAAATGAAGGAAGAAACGCCTGACTAACTTGCCACAACACCCGTAGCCTCATTTGCACGTTTTTTTTTTTTTTTTTTTTTTAAATAGAAGGTTTAGGGATCAGGATAATGTATTAGATATCAATCAGTGTTTTTACTCATTAATATAATTTTTATTAATAGATTGGTGTGCTAGGAGTAACAAAGACTTTTGACATAAACTAAACCAGTTAATTAATCAACAGTCTATAAAAATTATAATAGGAACATTATAGCCATAATAAATAATAGTACTTCGGATACTTGAGTACATTTGAAGGCAAATACTTTTATACTTTAACTAATGTGAGCACTTTTACTTTTACTGGTGTAATATTTTACCTAGTGTAGCTCTACTTTTACTCAAGTGCCTGCTTCCTAAACTTCGTCCACCACTTATATGTACTATAAGAAAACTATAAGATACACTCACCACAGGCTTAAATAAACTGAATTTATTTAATTCATTAATTATATCATTAAAAGTATTTAAGTTTTTCAAATGCCATTGTGTCAAAACCTTTATTAAAATTGTATTCTATGTATTTTTAATAAACATTTAGATTTTTATATTTTGCAGTAGTAAAACCAACTGTCTATAGACCTTTCAGTATTAAAATCTAACATGGTTTTAACAAGAAGCCTATTTATAGCAAGATGCTTTTAAAATGCTGAATTTTAAATTCAATTATAAAAAAAAAGGCATAAAAAAATAACAAGAAAATGAATCCCATAAAAAGGTGATTTTATTTATTCCTTACCCTTTTTACTTGTAATGTTTTTAGTTTTTGCCTTCAGAATCTAAAGAAATGATTTGCTTGTATTTCACTTTACTAGCTGCCTTCTGTTATATAACAGTTTATATAACAATATAACTGCATCAATCTTTTTTTTTTTACTTAAAATCTAAAAAAAACCTTTACTAGCTGTACTGTTCCCTCAACACACATTCAGACATTCTGGAAAACCTGCTACCATCTGTTATACCACAGTATATTGTGATGCACTGTACTGAGTTGGCTCAGTTTGGTCACTATTATTAAATATCTTCAGATTCAATCTGAAAATATTGTCTAGCATTCATGTATGCTAATTACACTGGCTGCTAAATATAGCTCCAAGCAATAGCCGGCAGCAGGTGGTGGGATTTAGCAAAGAGAATCATAAACAACGGCACTGAGAAATTAATGAACCAACTGATGCTAAACAAACATCTGAAATTGAGATTTGTTTTGTGGAAAAGTCAACAGGTATTTCACATCTCGCTGTTGGATAAGTTGGAGAGGACTGGTGATAACTAAAATTATACCACTAGCCAATTGGATAACTGTGAATGACCAATAGACTTGACCACCTCTAAAGTGTGGCTGCAAGAAATACATGAATTTTTGTATTTTTGACCCTTTTTGCCTTAGGTTAGTCGGGAAGTATTTATGTAATGTAAACAAGACTTGGAAATTCACCAGCATACCCCAAGCCACATATTGGTTAAATGTACTCACTTATCAAGAAACACACCGATTCCCCCATGAAGTCAATTCCACAGCTCTCAAACACATGGCACCAATTTGCTTCAGTTATAGAAACAGGTAGGTACTGATTGAAAATTAGATCGGATCAAAGCATTAATTCTTTCCCATTAAACCAATAATACTGGATTTTATAGGATTAAATCAATACACATTTTGACCAAATGTAATCCTGTGTAAGCAGGCTAAAAAAAATAAAACTACGGCATTAGTGGAGTCCTTTGGTGCTTCTATGTCTTTAATGGCAAAAAGGCCTGAAAGCCATAGGAAATTACAGGCTGAAAATTATGAGACCATCTTAGGTTTCCTATGTATGATGAAGTCACCAGGTTTGGCCAGTGAGAGCCTGGGTGAGGTTTGTGGTTCTGTCAGAAAACGTGGCAAGCATGATCATGAGGATGAAGTCATCATAAAAATGACTTCAGCTACTGTTTCCTATCAATTTATTTATTTATTCATTTTGGCTCAGATGAATCACGACTGATGGAATGATTCAAGGTCAGCTCGTATCTCTCAAAAAGTATGCTCCCGCATAACAAAAAGGCAGGAGGTTTGGTTACTCTAAAGATTTGCTAGTTGTAATGGCAGTTATAACACATTCTTCTGATTATGGTTTTTATTTAAACTTTTAAAATCAAGGTCACAGGGATGGACATATATGCTGAAACATGCATTCGATCTGTAACCTCACATTCGATCACAACCTCAGTTCACTGTTTCTGCTGAGAAGACTAAGGTCTTTTGGAGTGCAGGGAGATCTACTGAAGACCTTTTTGACTCTGTGGTGACCTCAGCCATCTTCTATGGTGTGGTCTGCTGGTGTAGAAGCATCTCTACTGCAGACAGGAAGAGACTGGACAAGCTGATCAGGAAGGCCAGCTCAGTCCTGCGGATTCCCCTGGACACTAAAGGAGCATGGTAGCTAAACTATTCTCATTACTGGAGAACGACTCTCACCCTCTGTATGAAACGGTTTCATCTCTGAGCAGCTTCTTCAGTGACAGATTGTTACATCTAAAGAAGCGATACAGAAAGTCTTTTCTCCCTGCTGCTATTAGACTTTACAATCAGAGCTGTTACCAGTGAACCAGTCACCAAAATATACACTGTAATTACGGTTTAACTGTGGAATAATAACAATAAATGCAATAACAATAATTTAAAACCCTGCAATATGTTTGATTGCGTAACTACTTATTTGTGGTCTCTTTTTCTTCTTTTGTATTTATACATCGTGTTGTCTATATACTGTATTATGTTTTGACTTTTCTATATTTGCACTCAGAAATTTCCCTACTGTAGGACGAATAAAGGTTTATCTTATCTTACCACCGTGACTTAAGGAAGTTTAACCTCATGGTAACACATAGAAGTAGTTATAGGGGACTATATATTAAGTTGATTACCTGCATGAACAGGCCATTTGAAGGGGACACACATGTGTGGCTGTTTCATGCTCTGTTGTCAACAAGAATAACCACATAACTTCACATAACGTAGACCGGATATTGCCGAGCACATGCATTCATGAGCTGAGTTTCGTGTTTCACGAGTCTGCTGTGCACAGAGGGCACCTGCGGGGCAATTGTGATTTTTTTGGAAGTTTAATAGAAACCAGAGAACCCAGGAGGAGTCATAACCAAAGACCAACAAGCTTTGATGTGACAACGTTATGACATTGTGTCACTGAATGTTGCGAACAGCTTTATATTTCTGTCAGATACCTGAAAAATATCTAATGACCTGAATACATTTCCTCTTTTCTCCTATGTAATACAACAAAGTAAATGTATACTTTGTTGTTACACTCAAATAAATGAAAAATGTGTTCATTTGCATGCGGCATTTAAGACTGTGTACCTTCTCGTCATAGACTATGCCAGGGCGGATCTCAGGAGCCTGGTAGCCCGGTGTGCCCTCCACCCCCAAAGCTCCCTCATGAAAAGACTGTCGGGATATGCCATAGTCGGACAGCTTGACGTTGACCGAGTCCTCCACCTGCAGCGACCAGACGAGGATGTTGTCTGACTTCAGATCACAGAATATTATGTTCTTCCTGTGAAGGTAGGCCAATCCTGCAGCAACCTGATAGGCAGCTTTGAAGGTCAGCATGTGGCCTAGGGGAATGAATAAGGAGCCTGTGGACAAAAACCAATGCATGAGCTTCCGGTAAGGAATTAGGAGCTCTATAAAAAACTAACTAGAAATAAATGCATTGTGTTATTGTGCAAAGTGATATTATGCCTCATGTAAGGAAAGCACAGAAAGCACAGCCTCAAGTCATATCACTTTCATTGTGACATCCTGGTCAGTGTCATGGTGGAAGGATGGTATGTCTGTCCATTTCAGAATCATTCTTTTTATTTTCTTTTTGCTATTATTTAATAAATAGCCCTGATAACAGCAGGCTGAGATGGTCAGTCTAGACTCGGGGTGTCTGATCTCGTAAAGAAAGGGCCGATGTGGGTGCAGGTATTCAAGTCCACAAAAATTCTACCTGGTTAAATCTAATGGTTTACATTTTCAACGACTATCTGGCACGGCCCTTGACTGGTAAGAATGAAAACCTGCAGCCACACCGGTCTTTTGTGGAAGAGATTGGACACCCCTAGTCTAGACTTTTCAGCCACAGATTCCAGATCCTCCAAGACACAAATGGTAAGATATCATTTCTCCAGCAGGGATTTTCATCAATTGAGAATGTTATAATGTATGCATTCTCGTTAAATGTCTGAATCCCCTTACTTGGTAACCTGGACCTCCTAAGACATTCCACATCACAATATAAAATTCAAGAGGATTTCATGCAGGCTTAATTTTAATGCTCTATATGAATAAAAATGCACCATGCAGGAGATTTATAAAATCCATAAATGAAACCTGTCAAAAAACAAGTAAAGTGAGTTAAAAAGAAAGAGAATAAACAATAATCAAACTGTAATCTGCAAAGAAATCTGCAGAATGAAATAATTAGTAGTGGATTTGTATCATGTTACATATACAATAATTCTAAATAAAAAAAATCTTGAAACAGTCATTTTGAAAAGTGTGTGATGTTAAAAACAATAATGACCAAATTTAGTCTACATGTTAGTGCATAGTTGGCTTTGAATTGCTTCTACAAAATACGTCCCAACTGGGTAAACTTCTATACAGGTCCCTTGTAAAACAAGTCATCACCTCTTAGTTATCGTAATTCTGCCACGAGGTGAGCACATTATAGCCACTGCTTGTAAAAACAGCATGTTGTGGTCCGGTCATAATTCTTTGGTGTGTGTGCGCGCCTGTCTCACCTTTGCTGCGTTCTTCCAGCACGGTGTTGAGGCTCCCAAGTGGCGCCAGTTGTAAAGCGAAACATAGCGGGTGGATGCTGATGCCCAGCAGGGCCACAATGCAGGGGTGCTGCAGGGTGTGTAACATGCTGGCCTCCTGTCGGAACTCTGAGAAGCTTTTTGCAGCGTCTACAGACTGCAGGTGCTTCAACATGGTGTCTGTGAGAAAATAAAATGGCAGTAAAAAACAGAAGTGGAAAAATTACACAAAATAAAACGGCTAGGAAATAAACAACTGTATAGAGCAAAGACTGAGGTCCAGTTATAGCCCCAACAAATCCAAAATCTCAAAAGATACCAGAACAGATGGACAATTTCATAAACTCCACTTTTCCTTTTAAATTTTTACCTCAATTTTTCTCCCAAATTTCCTGCCTGACTATCTAGCTAAGAAATTGCACAGTTTTGAGGGTAAACCAATTTTTTTATTGGGAACCTAATTAAAAAAAGTGATATGGCAACTTGTGTAGATTTGAGCTCATTCAGCCTCAAGGGTGTTAGTAAAGTCAGGTACTGATGTAGGCCTGGGGTGCAGTCAGGGTTCATCCTAAATATGTTAAATAAGGTTGACTTTGAAGATACTGTATATAGACTCTTGTCAATAGTGTAAGTGGTACCACACAGTCTTAAGCCAAAAATAATAAGGTTATGTAGCTGGACAGTTTTTAAAAAAACATAATTAGTTTAATACCCTTTACCTTTTATAAAATGATCTAACAAAATTGCATACATTGGGTTTGAATTTGGTAGATTGATACCAAGTGTTACTGATATTCCCTAGAGCTTTAAATCTGAACATCACCACAGTTGTTTAAGCCATTTGGTTAAAGCATTTCTTCAAGCTTTATGCAAGTAATAAAACTGCTACCGCTTTTGTGTACGACATGTGACCTCAATAGAGGAAACCAACAGCTACAAGTTGCCCGAGTGTAGTTGAGCGTCAATGAAATTTTGTAGCTGGAGGGCTCGTAATGGTCTGGCATCAGCTCTTATGACCATAAGCCCTTAATAGGTAGGGATACGGTTTCTTTCCAGCTGTGCTGAAGTCGTCACATGGACTCTGCAGTACTTTTAAGGCTTGAAACCAGATTTAGCTTTGCATGACTGGTATAGAACAGGGTCATAGGTCTTTTTTTATGTGCCTGACTCTAAAAGTTCAGAAAGAAGTGGAAGTGATTGAGGTTTAGGAGATGATGGCTGGTTAGGGACTTTATCTCAGGGCAATGATTGGCTTTTGCCTGCCTTTAAGTGACCAAAGGTCAATCTATAGATGTGTTCTTCTTCAAGCCATGTCTGTAAAGCAAAACTTGGCAAGATTGAACAAGAAATGTTTCCTCTATACAAAAGTAATGAATTAGTATTTTAATAATTGAAATAATAATGAAATAATTAGCTCTCTGTACTCCATATGAATGTCATTGTTAGTTTATTTTCTTTAGTTCATTTATGTAAAAATACATTCACACAGTCTCGACCTTAATAAGCATATTTCTGTAAACAAAATATCATTTTCACAAGATCACTGAACATGTTAAATGCTATAAATAACTTTCTGTTATTTGTATTTATAGAGCACAAAAACTAAAGAACTAAAGATGCAGCTAGAAAATAATTGGTTATTAATTACAGCCTTTTTAGAAATTATAATGAACATTTATCTTATTTGCCAGGTATGTTACAGATAGGATGAATTTGTAACAATTTGTGAGTGTACATGCAAAAGATTAAACAGACTTATAGTATTAAAAACATATGCTAAATGCTTGGCAAAAAGTATAGCTTTTTTCATCAAAATGTATGTTGGTTTTTTAAAATTATAATTAATACTTTTCTGCCTATAACAAATACATTGTGCAAAATATTACATGGGAATTTCATTAGGTTACATTCGAAATTGCCTTCAGAAATTCACAACCTTGCTAAATGAGATATTCTTATGCAACAAATGTTTGTTTTTTTTTCCCCCAAAAAAAGCTACAACCTGTAGTGACATGATCAGCAAAACGACAGCAGGTTTTGAATAATATTGAATATGTCCATATATTCATGGGCAAGAAAATGGGCCGAACCCAAGTGTCAAATATTAAACGTCTATTGAAAATGAGCAAGACTCCTGTGCTGGAAACACAGTAATTAACTTTAGACTTTGCGGATGCAAGGGTCAAATCATGATGATTCCAAGCTTGTAAAAATCATGTAAAATACACAAAAAACTAACAAATGCCTGTATTGAGAATATTCCAAATATATTTCCCCCCTCCATTATTTGGTTATGTGCCACACCTGATGCGGTCCGTTTAGGACCTAATAACAAGCTCAAACTGTAAAATGGATTAATAGAGCCTCAACAATATTTGCTTATTTCCTGACCAGTGATTTTTTTTTTCTTAAAACGATTACAAACATACTACCTGGGCCAATCTTTTTGCCCAGAAGTGTATGTGCAAGATGCACAATGAACCATATGTGATATTTGTAAAGTAATACAGTGATTTGTAGAATATTATTAACTCTACAGTGTGAAGAAGAATACTAGCAAATGTCCACTGTGTATATACAGCTCTGAGAAAAAAAAATCGGGTTGTTTGCTTGGACATTCAAGCTTTGATCGCTTGCAGTCTTCCGCTGGAGGGAAGCGCTTCAAAGAGGTGAGGTCTGGGGTGAAGGGGTCAGCTAAAAACTTGCCGGCACGCTTCCTGACCCTCCCATCATAGACTCCAAATTAAAACCCTTTTTATTTTTTATTTTTTTTAAAAGAGCATCCAAATTTGGATGCTCTTCTGACAGGAAAACCCTACTGTTTTAGTGTTTGAACTAACCCGCTGTTCAGAGTCCCACTGAGCAACTAACCAAAAGAACTCTGCACCACGGCGGACCATGTTTCTGTATTATTGCAGCACTGAACTGTGTAAAGTTGATCAAAGCCACGTTAGTGTCCGAGAATGAAAACCACTAAAAGGTTTATACATTTATTACACTTGCTTAGATTTGTTTATCCATGTGCATTTATGAATACAATGTATCTATGGCCTACTATATTCAGAAAGTGCTAACGACAGCGGAATAGAAAACAATGTGAATGGAAAGGCGGCTGTATGGCTACTATATCATATTTTGATTGCTCTTGGAGGCGAAGGTAAGAAGTGAAATGAAAAGCAATGAGGTGAGGGGCAGACTAACATGTCTGCTGAGGCAAACCCTAAACTGAACGCTGAGCTAACAGGAAAGTGTGAAGAGAAATCTGAGTGCATAAAGCATGGGATTTAACAAACGCAAAGTTCTACATTTAGAAATGATAATACACATGTCTCCTGTCTGCAAATCCCATTTGTGTTTATTTTAGACTCTGGACATCCTGTCTGCCTAAAAAACCCAGAAAACTGTAAGCCGTATGCATGTGCAGGGCTTGTTTTACCAAATCCTTGGCTTTGTAATGTTGGATTTGTAGAATGGATTTGTCTATTGTATACACAGTAAAGAAACATCTGTATGGAGATCTTAAACTTATACGGAATAAAACTCTGGTGTCATTTTTTGCTTATTTACGTTCATGATTACAGTTCCGGGTTTTTCAACAGACAACCTTTTTTTTAATTGTCATCAAAACCATATTTTTTGTTTGTGAATAAACTGTGTGATAAAAACTCTGAGGTGCTGTAAATGCTCAGGCCGCACAGCTCTAAAGCACGTTTCTGGCTGACTGTGAGGGTTTCTGTAGTGTGGAGAGAGAAATGGCAAATAGAGCGATTCTTCAGTTTTTGGTAGCACAACTTTTTTTCTTTTTTTTTTTCTTTCAATACCCCCCATTTGTCATCTGCTTCTGCACAGTTACCTCTATTCACCCGTGCTGCAAGAAAGAAAAAAAAAAATCATGCACTACAGACAGCCTGGTTCTGCCAGATTGGATGGGCAGCTATGAAAGATAAAAGAGTGGGAGGATAAAGAAAGAAGAGCACTGAAGGTAGTGGAGTGTGACTCAGCATAGGAGAGAGGGTTGTAATGTGCTCTGCTGAGTTGGCTGATAAAGACAAGCACATGCGGCTGCACACAGACCCACAGATCCTCTGGGGTTTGGGGAACGTGCTTATTTAACATAATCAGTGCACACATTTATTCACCTATATCTGAAATGCGTTCAAATCTAAAAATATAATCTCAAATCTAAAAATAGCTCATTTTGTATATTATGTAGTCAATCATATACGATATTATAGGATTCTAAACTTGTAGCCAAGCTGGTCCTTTTGCAACACGTGTCAGTAGTTTAAAAAATCTTATTAAAATAGAATTAAAACTACCTTATTATAGCTGGAAAAAAAGATCCTATACACTCTGTGTACACTATGGAAAGGGTCCACCAAATATACAACACTGTTCTCTATAGTACACTTGTGAACTTTAAATAAACCCCAAACGTTCTTTTAAATAAAGTTACAAAAAGACCTTGATACCACACCCAATGCAAACGTTTGCAGCCTGAACAATACAGCATGGAGATCGTGATCCGTGGAGAATGTAAGCGAGATGAGAGAATCATTCATTCCACCTTGCTAATCTGATGTAACTGTGAAAGCTCCTGCTCTCAGCTGGTATGAGCACAATCTGGATTTGAAATCAACAATGATCAGACATTTGACCTCGATCACAGCGTGAGCTAGAGGTTCACTTTCAGGAAGAAGCAGAAGGTACGTTTCACAGTCCAATTACAAAACTCACCAAATACACACCTTAAACTGACCTACACACACAAAACAGAAACTCAACTCGCCTGCACAAAAAAAAAAAAAAACCTCATTAGACACGTGTTGATGTTTCACAACAAAACACAAAATGTTGAAATACGGGGTAACATTTATTAATCTTTTAATAATATTGTGTGAAAATATTTTTGTAGGACACAAACAATAACTCCAGTGAGATTTATAACTTTTACGTGAAACATCTGATCTACATTTAGTGACATAAACAAAACTCCATTAAAAGCAAAGCTTAAAGGGAAAAAAGCCATAGAGCGAAAGACCACTGAAAAATATAAATAGTGAATAAACCATTTATATAATTTGGGCTTTATTAAACAATTACCTTAATTAATGCCTAATGTGTTCCTTAATATAGTGTTACCTTGTTCTTGATATTCAGCAAACAAAATAAGATCTATTGTAGTATCAAAATACTTTACATTTACGAGATTAGTACATGAACGGAGTCTCACATTGCCCAGAAGGAGGAAATCGCATAAAATATTATTTTCAGACAAACTCCAAGTATAAGACACCCTGCCTACCTATCTATTTATGGAACAAAAATTGCTTTACAAAAAAAAGGAAAAAAAAAGATAATTGCAATGGCAAACTAGTGATCACTTTGATTACGATCGTCCACATCCGTCTCTGTCTCATCATCCGAAAGGCATTTTAAAATGCACCTCATCACCAGTTCCTCACTAGATTGATCTCTGTTCACGTTAACATCAATCGGGGAAATAATCGCAGACAGTTCTGTTCTAAAATCTTTGCTTAATGATAAGATGGTGACGAATTATCTCATGGTTTCCAGCACTTAATAACTCATCATAAACTAAATCATTTACCGTTATGTTTATTTTCCTTTTAGCCATTCATCATTTGATTAATTCATGCTGTTTAAGTGGAAAGAAAAGCAACAGATTTGTGCTTCACACCTTCAGATTTACACCTTCAGCCTCAAAAAGATCTTTTCCCAAATATATCAAGACAAGGCTAGAGATAAGCAAAAATACATTTAAAAATTTCTATCATGTTTTAATAAAATATATTTATACCTTCTTAAAGTAGAGATATCACATTATATAACAGGCAGGAAACATTTTTAATGAAATGAAATGAATAATGAGGGTGAAGGAGGAAATTCAGGAGTAATATTTAATACATTTAATACTACTACTACAAATAATAATATGTACCTCTACTTGGCCTTTACTCCTTTGACTCTGCCTCATTTCTTTTGTCAATCTGGATACCTTAATTAAATAACTAATCTGCAATCTTCCATAAATGTAATAATAATAATAATAATGATAATAAAAAAAGCTCTTTAAAATAACAGCATTCAACATATTGGGAAAAATAGTTCATATAAATGATACGTCGACGATTGCATTAGTTAGCCTTCTTTACACACACACACACAGGAGCATGAGGAGTTAAGAACGTTGTATCAAAATGTATCACGAACAGTGATCTGTGCCCAGATTGATAACGAAGCCAGATGTCAGTAATGTTTTGGTAGCTTCATTATTAATGTTGACATTTATTTTTTTTAGATTACCTGGACGATATTGAACAGGAAGCTATTATGACAAATACCGCTGATGCCACATGGGGCAACAAAATCTGTATCTTGTACAAAAGGGTGAAATGCTCAGTAATGGAGAGTCTTTTTTCAAGATGTTTTTATAGTCAATCAGCTGTATAGCTCTCAGTGAGCGACAGAACGGTTTGCATGTGGGCTGATGGTTAATGAGTGATGTACTCTTACCTGTGCCGCTGTTGAGGGTCTGCTGCCGGCATTTCTTAAAGGGGAACCGTTTGATGGCCACTGGCTGCCCTCTGTACTTGGCTTTGTAGATGATGGTTCCGCTGCCTCCCTGTCCAAGAATATCTTTCTCCTGTTCACTCCATTCCAGTTCACTTTTTACCAGAAACAACCTAAAAGCATAAAGATAGATCACATTTTATATACATTTATATATACAGTGGGAGAAATAATTATTTGATTCCATGCTGATTTAGTAAATTCACCACTTACAAAGAAATAAACAGTCGACACTTTTATTGTAGGCTTATTTTAACAGAAAGAGATTGAATATAAAAAGACATATAAATTATTATATATAAATTATTTTATATTTGATCCCCTACCAACCAGCAATAATTCTGACACCAAAATTAATCCTGTCCCTTTAAAAAAAAAAGAACTCCTAATATCAGCTCATGATGTGTATAAAAGACACTCGTCGCCGAATCAACCTCTTCCATTGGAACCTCTCCACCACCATGGGCAAGACCAAAGAGCTTTCAAAGAACGTCAGGGACAAGACTAGACTTTGCACTGTAGAATATTGGATGAGAACCTCCTGGCTTCAGCCAGAACACTGAAGAAGGGTCACAAATGGGTCTTCCAGCATGACAATGACCCAAAACATAGGGTTTCCAAAGCAACAATCTGATGGTCTTGTAGCCCATTTCAGCCTTGTGCAGGTCTACAGACTCTCTGATGTCCTTTGACAGCTTTTTGGTCGTTCCCATGGTGGTGGTGAGGTTTGAATGGAAGAGGTTGATTCTGTGATGGGTGTCTTTTATTCACATGGAGAGTTGATATCAGAAGTAGTTTCCTAAAGGAACTTATTTGGGTCTGTGGGAGTTAGAATTCTTGCTTATTTGAGATGGGATCAAATAACTATTTCACTCAAGCAAATACAAATTAATTTATAACCTTTCTTTAATGTTTTTTTTAATACATTTTTATTTCTATTCTGTCTCTCTCTCTGTTAAAAATAATCCTACCATAGAAATACTAGACTTTTCATTTCTTTGTAAGGGGGTGAACTCTCAAAATCAGCTGGGGATCAAACTTTTATTTCCCCCACTGTAGATAAAATTGAATGACTATTTTCTACCACACAACACACTTGAGGGTTTAAAAAACAAGCGATTTTATAATATATAATATAACTTTATTTCATTACCATTTCCTGAAAGTGCTATCAAAAAGTTTTGAAGAAGAAAAAAAAAAGAAAAGAAAAGAATGAAACTTTTTAGACCAACAAAATACTGTACACTCAGCCAGCTTGCCTTACTGTCTCCTGTTTTATTTTTTTCCAAGCACCCCACTGTTGAATGTATTAGCCGGCTAGTCAATATAACCTCTAAAACAGCTATGATGAGAACCTATAACATTGATAGAACATGCACTTTGTAGTTTTTCATTGCAGGCTGCTTAAATCTGTCAGCATCTGTCAATTAGCCTCTGACTCCTACCATTAAGACGAGGACAAACTTCTTTCACACAGGAAGGGAACATTAACTTTGACATAATTGTTGGCGGTCAGCCAAGTGCAACTACACCCACTTTACCAGCTGCTCCAGATCATTTCTGTGCATTTTTCTTCTGGGAGTAAAACGCAAAGGAACATCTTTCACGGCCTTATAATCACACATGCTGTCATGGTGGCTTAATGGCTTGAACATGCTGCCCAGATTTGAGTCAAAAATTCAAGTGGCCTGTTTAAAGTGTCTGTCGAATATTTGGAAACAAATATGTTTTTTTTTAGCGACACCAGGCATGTTCCTTTTGTATATTCAACAAACTAGGTAAAAAGGTATAAAGATTTACTTAAGCAAAATTATAATAAATGTGCTTAACTCCATTGAAAATCCTCCCTTAGCAAGAATAACAGCTTTACACACTCTTGGCATATAGACAGTTCCTTTTTCCTGAACAAGCTGAAATACTTTGCCATGCCTCTAGTAAAACTTGCCAAAGGTGTTCTTCACTTGTTGGATATTTCTTTCATACCTTGCGATCTGTTCCTCCGTGAGAAATTCAATAGGTGTGACGACTTGACAAGATATGCGATAAATACCATATTTTCCGGACTATAAGCCGCTACTTTTTTCCCACGCTTTGAACCCCGTGGCTTAAACAACAAAGCGGCTAATTTATGGATTTTTCCTGGGTTTTTCCCGGTTTCACAAACTTCAAGCAAGCCGAACGGAAACGAAAAGACGTACTTCACCTGTGTTCTGAGCTGCACGGCATCGAGAGAAAAGCTTCACCGATGGTGATTTTTAAACGCAAGACGATGCCAAAAGATAAACTCCAGAGAGAAATTGTTGTGAAAGGAAGGAGGAAGACAGTGAACAATGATTTTTTTTGGTAGGCTACTGTTTAGATACAAGCCGTTGTAAAGCGTTGAGTCTGGGTGAAGGGAGAGCTCACTAACTCCAGTTGCAACAGAAATCATATAAGCACAGACAGGTTTCCAAAACTCGTGCTTTTTTATTTTTCTTGGCAACAGCATTATGGGTTAGTCAAAAAAACTTAGAAATAAGCATCAGAAAATAATAGGGACATATTCCTTGGTCTTGCACACATGCAGTAATACCGGAAAAATTTGGCGGCAGGCTATTCCCAAAATGCCGCTCTGCTCTTAAAGGAGCCACAACATATTTTACCTGTTACACCGTGTAACAGACACTGTTTTTCTTTAAAGCCTGTGTAAAGTTCATTAGTTTCAGTGTAGACAGGCGGCTTATACTGCGGATTACGGATTATAGACAGGCTTATTTATGTTCAAAATAAAAATCATGTAAAATTCAGTGAGTGCGGCTTATATTTGGGTGCGCTTAACAGTCTAGAAATTACGGTACTACAGCCAAATGTTTTTTTAAATAATGCCTAAATGCTGCAGAGCTCTAAAGTATGCTTCGGATTGATGTCTTGTGAAATTGGTAGCCACAGTCTAGGCGAAATTGCATGATGTTGAATTATGAAATGGTCGACTTGTTGGTTCACCCGGAATCATTCTGCTAACATCTTCTCTCCTGTTCTCAGTCATATAAAGGTTCTTCTGTTAAAAAGATGTCAAATTTGGAACTTTCTTCCTTTTATTCACTGTCCAATCTGTTTTTTTTTTGTTTTTTGTTTTTTGCCTTTTAGATTTACTTAAGCAAAATTATAATAAATGTGCTAAACTCCATTGAAAAATCCTCCCTTAGCAAGAATAACAGCTTTACACACTCTTGGCATCTAGACAGTTCCTTTTTCCTGAACAAGCTGAAATACTTTGCCATGCCTCTAGTAAAACTTGCCAACAATGTTCTTTACTTGTTGGATATTTCTTTCATACCTTGCGATCTGGTTCCTCCCTGAGCAGTTCAATAGGTGTGATGACTTGAAAAGACATGCAATAAATAGATAATACTCCAGCCAAATGTTTGCTTTCTAAATAATGTCTACAGAGCTCTGAAGTATGCTTCGGATCATCGTCTTGTTGTCTTGTGAAATTGGTTGCCACAGTCTAGGCGGAATTGCATGATGTTGAATTATGAAATGGTCGACTTGTTGGTTCACCCGGAATCATTCTGCTAACATCTTCTCTCCTGTTCTTAGTCTTATAAAAGTTCTTCTGTTAAAGACTATGTCAAATTTGGAACTTTCTTTCTTTTATTCACTGTCCAATCTTTTATTAAGTTTGTTGCATAGAAACAAAAGAAAATTGTAGTGTCTCAGAGAACGTAAAAAGACTAGGTGTTTCCAAATTTTTTGCCAGGCACTATACGTGGAAGCCGCACTTTTATATTATTACACTGCTATTTATTTAATTTTCTGATTTCAAACACATTTTCATTGTGAGCGCAGATATAAATCCTTCACTGTAGTCCCTCTTTAACCGTGAATAAACAGTGGTAAGAGTGAAACATATACAGGTAGTCCTCTACTTACGATGAAGTCATCGTAAGTCAAAAATATCGTAACTCGAAGATGGTACTATGGTGTCACTATGTCACTACGGTGACAGCCTTTTCCGCTTCAAGCCGGTTTTCTAATTTTCATTTTCTGCTCTAAACTAATGGCTTTCTTTTTTTTTTCCCCCACTACAAACTGAAAACATACTTGGGGCTTGAAAGACATGCTTTTATCACTAAAATTGCTGTTTAAAAAAAAAAAAAAAAAACACACACTGAGACGACTTTACTCCATCGACCGCTAGACCGCTCACAGGGCGAGAGATATGCGCATCCTAACTGCGCGTCTAAAGTACTGTACATCGTACGCTGCTGCCTGTTGCCCAAAATTTTTAATAATTTTACACTTTTCTCGTATCGCTATCGTCTTTCGATTGAAAAATCGAAAGTCGAAACCATCGTAACTCGGGGACCATCTGTACTTAAAAAGCATCATCTCTCTGAAACGGAGGAATAATGAGATTTCAGTCTTTCAGCACATGCCCTAGGTGATCATTAAAAAAAAACATTGAAAATGTGACAAAGTAAACTGAATTAATAAGGATAAGGTTATATTTATAAAGATATGAGGTTCTGAGATACGGATAAGCAACAAAGTATGTTTTACCGCTCCAGCTAGCAAAGGAAGCATATTGTTTCTGTCACTACATAAATATTTGGAGCAACTGTTCTGGACCTCCGCTTTAAAGTAAATACTGCATATGTACAGTGAAGTTGTGTTGAAGCACACGGACAGTGCAAAAGACTAGAGGTACTGAGTTGTTGTAGTCTATATCCTGAACAACATCCTGCTGAGAGCTTTGTGGAATCCTTTCAGGAGAGTGATAGACAGATTTTAACAAGGCGGTGACGCAGAAAGCGAACTTCGGCTCACGAGGAAAATAACTTCCACATGAGTGTTCTGTCTGTACAGTACATTTATTAATGTTATGCACAATTCCATTGCTCATTCTCAACTCCTGTGGGCAAAATAAAAAAGATTATTTTCTAGGTCTCCACATAGCTCACTAGAACTTTTCTCCATTCACATTACTGCAAATAGGAGAGACTAGTATTTTTTGTAAAGTTTGGGAAAGCTCTATGCTGCTACTTGTTCTTCTGTGACTAATGACCCACACATGTACATCCATATATAAAAACCAGCCTATACAGCTTGGAGTAAGACAACATGCATAACGAGGATGATGTGGTCAAAATACTCATTTGCCTAATAATTCTGCACTCCCTGTATACACACACACATATATGTATATATATATATACACACACACACACACACACACACACACACACACACACATTACATACATACATACATACATACATACATGGACCACGTAGAGCACATACACACAGAGTATCTCAAAATAGTGAGTGCACCCCTCACGTTTCAGTTTCTTAAGGGACATTACTATACAAATGTAACTTGGACCCATGCAATCGCAGACCGTGATGCCACCACCACCACGCTTGACTGTAGGCAAGATGTAAAATGCACCATGTGTCTAACATCCAGCAGCTCGATGATGTCATTATGAAGGAGTGGAAGAGGGTCCCAGCAACAACCTGTGCCGCATTGGTGAATTTCATGCCCAGGAGGATTAAGGCAGCACTAGATAACAATGTTGCTCACAGAAAATATTGACACTTTAGACACAGTTTTGACAAGTTCAATTAGGGTGCACTCACTTTT
Source organism: Silurus asotus (assembly GCA_024362625.1). Classification (NCBI taxonomy): domain Eukaryota; kingdom Metazoa; phylum Chordata; class Actinopteri; order Siluriformes; family Siluridae; genus Silurus; species Silurus asotus. The sequence continues at coordinate 2,202,541 of MU575040.1, forward strand.
GTTGCCAGTTAATTAGACAATAATGGCTGTATGTTGAATTATTTATAAAGGACAGTAAATATGTACTGCTATAAAAGCTGCACATTACCTACTCTAAAATATATCCAAGTTTCATTTCTATAGTCATGTCCCTTGAGAAGATAAAATAGTTGTTGAAAAGTGAGGGGTGTACTCACTTTTGAGATGGTAACTTGAACATTACTCCATTTTTGGTCTATTTAAAAATACCGAATTTACAGCTTAATACATTACAGCTTTACATTATACCAGTAACAAACCTACATATTATGATGTTTCATGTGTGAAAACATCTGCATCACCATATGATATTTTTCCATATCCCACCCTCAAATTACTTCGTGTGGCTGCAGCTCAGAGGATTTCATAGAAACAAATTTTTCGTTCTCTCTAGCAAAGCTGTGTGTATGTAAGTGAGTGATGGTGGATAAATGTTTCATAGTGAGAGTGTCACTGCTGTGTACATCGCTTCCTAATTTGACAGCAAGCCCAAAAGCCCTGTTAAGACCGACTGCAAAAAATGAGCTGACACTCGGTCTCAACTCCAACATGCTAATTTAGATGCATAACTTGAATATGTGATTCAAAAACAAACTTCCCAGTAGAACACTAAGAGGAAGCCAGAACTTAAATCTATGGTCCACACTGGCCTGGGCTTCACCAAAAACACTGTAGGAAGATCACCTAATGGCCCAAATTGGAACACTCAACATCTAACACGCTAACAAGCTCGTCACAATTATCTGTTTTATTCAAGGGCCGTCATGAGCATCAGCTCTGCAGGAGTATAAGAAAGTCTTACCTTGAAGGAAAGTCCGTCATGAAGAGCTCAGGTACAAGCTCCTGGAGGGGCACGAGCTCTTTGGGGTGATTAGGGCAGCTGATGTGCTCTTTCTCTGCAGCAGCCAGCACACAGTCCTCCATGTTGAAATAGTGAACTGTAGTGCAGGTAGAGCTGGTCTGAGAAACCGACCAGGTAGAGCTGGTCTGAGGAATCGAGTCATTGGGGCGTGAGAACATAGTGCAATAAGGACAGGGTGCATACTGCTCGATCAGCAGAGATCCGTCACTCTCGCTCGCTGTCAACGCTGAGGAGATAAAACCCATGTGTTGATTAAAGGCACGGGCCTGAACATAAAATATTACATACACAAAAGCAAGGCAAAGACTTTACGAAGCAGGTTATGTATTATCTTATATGGAAAGGTGGAAATGGCACAGTAAATCCACTGGGCTCAAATAAATGTGCCATGGATTTACACCAGGACATACAATATATTCTCACATTTTGTTTACAGGCCAAAACACATAATTATTGAGAAATATGACTGATTTTGTGATTGACTGCAATTTGTTTTTACATATAGGAATAAGGAGATGGTGTTGCAGACTAATGCTTATCAGGATGCTCCCAAAACAGTCGAGACTCTGAAAAGCTAAACAATCATGACAACGCTTGAAGAGAATGTGAAGGTTTAAACGAGGAATAACATAATTTTAACAAAGGAAATCTGCATACTTTATGGATATCATGTTAATTTGCGATTTACAAACAATGCTTTCTACGTTACATCTATAGACAATTAATTGATATGTTAATAATGATAAAACACTATATCTTAGAAACAAACACAAAAAGCATTGATTATTTCTGATATGGGTTATTTTGTGCTTTGTGCTGTTTATTAATGTTTGAGTGGAGGGCATCTACCAAATGCCACAAATGTAATGAGTTAAAATTCAACAAAATCAAACTAAACAAAACAACGAAAGGCAATAAAGCAAATTCTCCTAATTACACATGCACACATCAACAAGATAAATCATCCTCCTCAAATGCAATAATATTAATAAAAAGTTGTGTGAGTGGTCCAAGTTGGCAGAAAGCTCATTATTACCAAAACCTTTTAAGGTTCTTGTTGGCAGAATGTGTAGGATGGCAATGGAAGAAAAAGCTAAATGACTTGTTCGTTCTTAAAAAGCACAAATAAAGCAGGTGTGCTGAGGCATGCAGACCGACTGACTGGCTTTATGTACGCTGACAAAAAGGCAGTGGAGCTGAATAAACTATGACTCATCCTCATCACTGTGCGAGTGTGTGTGCGTCTGTGTTTAGCACTCAAATAGATTGAAAAAAGTTAATGGCACAGAAGCTTATTATAAATCGCTGCATCGCTTTACTGAGTAAGAAGCTCACTGTAAGCCCTTTCCAATTTGCAGATGGAACGACTTAAAGCAGAAAACCACTTTGTACATGAAGAGATTTCAAGCCCTACAGCAGTTAGAACATGGATAAGTAGTATGATTACATCCCACAATGAGAAATTCTGAATTATGGTGCTTTGCATAAGTATTCACACTCTTGAACTTTTACATATTTTGAAGTTTTAAAACCTGGAAATGAAATAAGTGCCATAAGTGGGAATATTTTCTAACGAGACACAAAATAGCCCTTAATATTTAAAAGGGAGAGAAACTCAACATATCTTTAAAAAAACTTTTTGCCAAAAAATATTTAATAAAAAAAATAGCAATTGTCATAAAAAAAAACAATTACAAGGTTTAATGTAAGTATATTATGCACATTTATATTTCTATCTATCTATCTATCTATCTATCTATCTATCTATCTATCTATCTATCTATCTATCTATCTATCCATGTGTATGTGCGTGTGTGTGTGTGTGTATGTCTGTCTGTCTGTCTGTCTCTGTCTGTCTGTCTGTCTGTCTGTCTGTCTATCTATCTATCTATCTATGATGCATTCATTATATATATATATATATATATATATATATACACACACACATACACACACACACACACACACACACACACACGCACGCATACAAATAACCATTCTTTATTACTTTTCAGAAAAGCACAAAAGCATGTTAACCCAAATAAATACTTACAGCTAAGACAAAAAAAATGCAACTTGCAAATGCATCTAAGTAATTTAGTTACTTCCCAAAAACCCCAGTAAACATCTCTGAAACTTCATTACTTAGAGCCATTTTTAACCTGTATACAGAATGTGAATCATCTGCCAGACAAGTTCATATATATGTTGTTACTATAGAAACAAGAACATATTCAAACATTATTATCACCCTTATGTCCAGAATTAACAATGGAGCTTCTATTATATAAAAAATTAAAACTGAATATAAAAAAAGTCTTTTTGTTCGAAGTTACGTGTTTTTCAATAATGCAATTAACCCAATGTTTTTCCTCCAGTTATGTTAGTTCCTATGGCAGTATATATTTAGTTATAGATCTAAATCCCCCCATGAAAAATATTTCATACCTGATAAACAATAAAATCAATTTGGTACGGGATGAAGTGAAAATGAAATTTATTTTGAGTAAGGTTTGTGGGTGGTCTCACCTGGAAACCACTGCTCTATGAGAGCGTTAACATGGTCAGTTATGAAGGCCATCGCTGAGAAGTCCCTCGTTTCCGACTGACAGATAATCTTAATTCCACCACTCTTCTTCTTCTTCCAGTTCAGGTCTGATGATTCAACACTGTAAAAGAAAAAGGTCCTGAGTACCTAATTGTGAATATGTGTGTGAAAGAGTTTAATAGACTAACATACACCTCGTATGACCTCTCGTATACACACACAGGAAAAACTTTGCATAAGATTCTGCACTCACTATTGTAAATGTGAAGTATATCACTAGAAATCTGCTACTTGACTATACAGATTTTAGTACAGCAGTACTGTTTTATTGGATGAGCTTCACCACAAACAGTTTGGTTTAAAATAAATCCCACTTTCATATCGCTGTTTCAGATGACAATTTAAGATACAAACTCTGCTCACATTTGGCTTTTGGAGTGTTATGAATTCAGAAAACTCTTGTTTTATTGCACACACTTAGGAAATTGTGCAAAGAAACAACTGACTGTATGGGATGAGATTCCTCATACAGTGAAGCTTTGGTATATTTTCAAAAATTACATCACTGACTAACTGACTTGCATCAGAAATAGATTTAAAGCAACAATGTAGGATATTTCATTCAATTTTAAATATGCAGAGTACATAACATATTCAAACATAATATCTCTATAGATTGCTACTATACATTTGATGACATTTAGCTTTACATTTAGTTTCCTAACAAGCTGGAGCAGGTCAAAAGCAAAAGTATGACATTTCAAAAAGAGTTAAAAAAAAACAAAAAAACGTGTGTGTGTATATACTCAGATAGTGCCAATAAATCATTAACAAGAACTACGCTTGAGTGCCAAGAACGTTGTTCTGAAACATTTCAACATGTCATTTACTGTAAGGTTCTCAGTGAACAAAAAAAAGTAAAGGAACTGGAAACTTTTAGACGAATGTTTAAACATTCTTGCAGGGTCTGTATGAAGTCTGACCTCAGGTATCCTCCATCAAAGGTGACCAACAATCCTTCTTTCCAGTAGATGGTCTGGCTTCGACGCACTCGGAACGTGCTGCAGCGGTTCTTCTGCTGTTTTCCAGCAAAGCTATAAATCACCGTGTTCCTGTTCCGTGGGCTCCGTGAGCCTTTCTTAGTCTCCAAGGCCTAATACATGACACAGTGAAAATAAAACCACCAATAACTACCATTTGCTTGGACTGTATTTCATTTTTGAACTGGGCCGACTCTGACTGCTGTAACAGAATACAGTAAGTAAGCAGGCAGCTTTTTTAAGTAAGGGAATTTACCAGCAAAAACTGGGTTCAGAGAATTTAAAACAAACCATGTACAGTATTTACTGTATCTGTTTATGTAAACAAGTGTCTAGGTAAAAAAAAAGTAAGCAATGAATTCTATCTAATTTAAGTATGTATATAACATTAGGTATCAAATTTAAATATGTAAAAAAAAGTTTTCAACGTTAATTGAAAATATGTCATTTTATTTAAAAACACTACATGGACAAAAGTTTGTGAACACCTGACCACAGGATTCGTATGCACTTTTTAAACATCCCCTTCCACATTTTCACCTGCTGTAATAACAACATGAACGCTCCTGGGAAGATTCAGAGGTGTTTAGTGGGGTTGAGGTCAGAACTAATTACCTGTAAGTAGCTCTGATCTCAGTTGTAGGTACCATTAATAGTAGTAGGTTGGTAAGTAAATAAGTATCTAAGTGTGGTATTTTGTATTGCTAATCAACGATAGCTTAGCAATCCTCTATGTAATCAATTAATATTATTTAAAACAATTACCCAACACAGTTGTATGTAGGTATATAAGTATAAAAGTAATTAATTTGAACAATATATTTGTAAGCAAGTATGCAGGTTTGCAAGACGGTATGCAACTAATCTTCAGCTAAATGCTAATGCAATAAAAAAAAAAGAAAAAAAAATGGGGTCAATGAACTCTTTTCACCTGTGCATACACACAAACAGTACAGCAAGTGTGTGTTTGTGTGTATGTATAAATGCATATCCGGGACCGTTATTTTTACATCACCAACCAGGTTTTTTAATAATCTATATAACTACTTTTTTGTTTAACATAAATCATTGATGATTAATGGCATACAATGTCGATTGTGTTATTCATACTCATGCTATTGTTATTAGCACATTTTACTAAGTGTCATTAATTTGCTGTCTGGCGAATGTTTATATCATTTTCAAGTACTAGTTGCTGTTCTGTCTGCAAATATTTTTCCCTTTGCCTCAGGGAAGTTTGTTTTGCAGCACTTGTATTGCTGTTGAGTCCCTAAAGAGCTCTCAGCTTGGATTAAAGTCTTTTATAGTGTCACTAAAAAAGTCGAATAAAAACACCTGGCAAATAAACACGTAAGTAAATAAATGGTGGTTTTCAGTCCTACACACAAGGAAACTAAAGAAGAACTTAATGCCCAGGTTCCTTTTGAAGTAGTGCCATCATCCTGTAATAATCTAGAAAAAGAGAGGGCATTGCGTACCTGCAGGTCCATTTGATTCAGGCTGATCAGCATGCGAGCGATGAAGCGCTCCCAGAATCCGGCTGGAACGAAGCTCATCTTAAAGTGACGCTGGATGGTGTTGCTGGTGTGTTGGCGAAAGCCATGGATATCCATGGCTGGTTTTGGAGGCAACAGGTGTGGCAGGAGATAACTACAGAAAGAGAAATACAGATGAAATGTGAGTGAGAGAAATGAGACACGGGGCAAGACATGTGAAGCTCAGGATGTGGGACCAGGAAAATAACTGGCGTACATTTTTTAAAACCAAGTAGATATTCATTATGTTTATTGAGAGTAAAATCACAATAAGCAAATCAAATCATAAGTATATAAATGAGAAAACTACAATAATTTTGTTGATGGATTTCTAATTTCATCATTAGCAATAATTTCATTAGGCTTTTTAACTTTCAAGGTTTCAGGTGACCATGATATTCGTAATGCAAATGGAATCCTCAAATAGGATTCCGTTTGACCAAAAATACTGTTTTCATCTGAACAGAATGAAACTGATTTAGTCAGTAGGATTAAAGTTGATTATAAATTTTAATCAATATTGATCAAAGTTTTTTTTTTTATGTAATAACACTTTAAAACCCCAGGAATCACGTGTGTCCAAGAATTACCGGAATTCAGTTATTAGTTAGCTGCAGGTTAAAATAAAATGATGCTTTTAACATTAAGCAAAATAATAACCCGTCAGCAAGCTATGGATGATTAATTTACTGGCACAATTCGAAATTCCAACCTGTTGCTGGCCACAGGCAGAGCGATCTCGAACTTGGCGAGGAATTGGAAGTACTGCTCCTCGGTGTGCTGGGTAAAGCCGGTGCCGATCAACAGCATGCGCAGGTCCTCGGTTCGGATCAGTCCGTTCCGCGCCACAGAGCGTGAGCTCTTCAGATGCACAATCCGCTCTAAACACTCGGCTAGCCATACAGCATCCAGGAAGTAAAGCTTACACAAGCCATGGCTCGTATCAGAGAAGTGCAGCACAGTGCCCGTCTCAATTAAAAATCTGATCGCTGTTAGAATGGAAAATGAATTTCATAAAAATTATATCACAGTTATATTCTCCATATTTCATAAGGACAAAGCACAAAAATAATTTACAGCGATTGCTGAACTTCTGCAATTTCTCCCATGTATACTTATGACCGCTTGAGTTCTAGAGAAATATTTGTAAACATCTTGGTCAGCTCTCTTTCCAAGGCCCTTCTATTTTGAAAGCTCAGTTTGGCCACTTGACCAGTTCAAAGAAGATTCCTGTTGTTCCAAAAAAACTTTAAAAAGACGGTGTTCCTGAGAAACTGGCCGTTCCTTTGTGCATGTATTTCCAAAAACCCAACCTTAAAACATTATATAGACAGGTCTAACTTTCCAAATCATATCCAATCCACTGAATTTGCCACAGTTGAACTCCAATCAAAGAGTAAAAATATCTCAAAGCTTATCCAAATGAAATGCACCTGTCATTTAAAACGTCATCTGAATACTTCTTGAAAATTAAGAAAATTAAAAAAATAAAAATAAATGAAGTAATAAAATATATACCATTATTGTGCAAAATTCAGCAATCAGGCATCAAGCATTATTTACCAGTCTGGAGGTCCTCATAGTCTTTAATATCGCTGTCTGGACTGTGTTCGATTATCTGCTCCAGCTCAAGATCTGTCAGATACTGGACCTCATCTTCTGCATCTCTCCTTTGACGCTCCACTATCACAGCCTCCTGAAGGTTTAGGTAGCTCTTGGGGATCTGCAGTAAATGAGTGCACACACAAACAGAAATGTTATTTAGCCATAATTATAACCTGAACTGCCAAAAATAAATGTCAATGCATACGAAACTACAATAACCAACTTGATACACGTGATCTGTGCAGTCCAGTCGCACAAAATCAAATATTTAGCAGCAAAACTCTTCCTTTTTATGTCTTAATTTCTCGATCTCCCAGGCTTTGTTTGCAGTGTTTAAGGTTAGAGGGTGTTGTTTTGTCTTAAGAGTACAGACACGGTTACAACCCCACATTAAGCAAAACAACAGAAAATCAGTAAGAATGTAGCCTTCTTTGTTTTGTACTTACACATTTACAGTAATTATTATAATTAAAATTATTACTCACACAAAATATATTCACATGTGTACAGAGAAGTATTCATGGATAAGTATTATGACCTGCCATTTCCAGCCATTTGTTTTTCTTGCCCAAACTGTTATGACAAAGTTGGAGGCACATGATTGTATAGAATGTCTTTTAATTCGGTTGCATAAAATGTTCCCTTCACTTGAACTAGGAGACCCAAACCTGTTCCAGGTTTCCAGGGAAAATGCCCTTTTGAACAAAGCCAGTTCAATGAAAGTATGGTTCACATGAGTTACAGTGAAAATTCTTGAGTGGCCTGCTATAGAGCGCTGACCTTAACCCTCCTGAATTGGAAAGAATTGGAAAGCCACACCGTAAACTTCCTTACACCCTACATCAGTACCTGAATTTACTACAAATCACCACAGGCATCCTCTAAAATTTTGTAAAACATCTTCCCAGAAGAATAAAGGTTATAGTAATAGTAAATGAGGAATAAATGTGGAATGAGATGTTCACAAAACGTCTTACGGTCAAGTGTTTGTAAATTTTTGTCCATATAGTGGATTTTGGATTACTGTTAAAGAGTTAAAAAAAACAAAAAAACAATGCATTTAACCTACGCAAAACAAGCAAAAATGCCAAATCTCTACTGGAGGTCTACCAAATAGTTTAATCAGCTAGAGATAAATGAGCATCCCCTTTCCAATTTATCTGGTCAGTTCAGTTTTTTAGATGTTTCTTAGGAAACAATGTGATGATAATCTTCAAATTATACAAGTCAAAACTTGTGGAGATATCAGCACTCCACAGCCCAATATCAAACCTGCAGAAACATGTAAAGGTATGCCATTAGCTAGCTGACAATGCTAAATAAGCTAAACAAAAAAAGCTCTGTATTAACTATAAGAAGTCCGTTTAATTAGTTAGTAGTGATCGTCTCTTACGGTAAAACATAACCAATCTGTCCTACAGCCTATAGGTAAGGTTGGGACCATTACCTATAGTACTTAGTAGCTAAGTAGCTAAGGACGAGTCAAAGTATAGTAAAATATTACTCCAGGAAAAGTGCTCTGTTTGAACTTTCACTTTAGTAAAAGTTCAAAAGTATTTTCCTTCAAATGTACTTAATATCCAAAGTACAATGATATATTATGGCTAAAATGTTCCTATTATCATTTTTGTCACAAGACTCCTAATAAAAGTTTCTTGACTTAAGCAACTCAGTTTATGTGAAAAGACTCTATTATATCTAATAAAATGATTATGAGTCCAAAACCTTTGGGTTTCAATGCTTGGTAATGAAGTTTGCCATTCTTTTGATCTTCATGGGTCTCAATTACTTTGTCCAAACCTCAAACTGAAAGAGCAGCATGGGTAGGATTTAGCGTTTATATCTGTTCTTGATTGATTATGTTTACTTTCCACCGCTTCAGCAAAAGCGAATGCCGCTCTAGCCTGACCGACCCGGCAATGAATCTTGCCTGTCGAAGACATTTTCTTCTCCTTAACCAGCGACCCTAGATGTTTAAACCCATTGATCTGTTTAATATGTACACAGCTGTCAACAGTTTAGTGGTGTCTGTATTAATTTGTAAGCGATATTAAATCTAATACATACAAGTTTAGTTTCAACAATTAGAAGTTTTACAATGCAGATGCAAGAAAGCATAAAAGAGATAATGGAGTATGGAAACGGCAAATATTATGAATTAAAATACATTATTCTTTCTTTGTTAATAGTTATACCGTGTGGCATATTCAGGCTGAAACTCCAATTTTTTACCTTCAATTTAAAAACAAATAACAGTTATTGTGTCACTAGACACTCTTCTTTTAACTGTACAATGTGATCAGCTTTACAAAAACTGCTTTGAGACGATAGTCCATTGTTAAAAGTGTTATACGAATGAAAATTGATTGAATTCAATTTAAAGAAAACACATAGCCTGTCAAAAGGGTCATTAATGATCACCAAAGACTGCCACTGCTCTCAAAAAGCAAAAATAATCATCTCCTCTTTGTCATATTAATTATATTTATTAAACTTTTTTTTTTACTTAGTTTCAGTGGAGCAATTCCATGCAAGTCTTTGTGTAAGCTGTTTCTATAGAAACAACACTGTAATGGTGCCAGACCTGCTGTCAGAGCCACTGATTCAAAAATGTAATTAATAACTCTCATCCAATGAGAACTGAGAATTCACCAGCACTGTGGTATAAATAATACATAACATGACATTACAAAAAATCTAGAACATGTTTTGTGGTGGACTTTGTAACCATGTCTAAATATTTAGAGAACATAAAGGAGGCTAAAGCATACCAGTCTTCCCACCAGTTTGTGGCAGCTGGCTGGATTGCTAATGTCCTTCATGGAGCAGGCCACCTGATACAGGAGCCTCTTAAGACCGTCCATGCCTTCCAGGTTTTTACAGGAAACCTCACTGTCGGAAACACAAAAACACACGCTCAGTTCAGTTCATATTTAAAACAATTTCTGTGTCGTGTAACGTAAAAAAACGCCACTGACTGCAGATGCTTCCAGGTGATGTCAGGGTATCCGCTGGCCCTGGCACCTGATGGTGTCCTGCACAGAGCCAGGATGTAGGCTCTTAGTGTGGCAACTCGCTCTGTGCGAAACTTAGTGTCGATGAGTTCCAGGTGAGTGCCGATGACTATGACTGCTGAGTTTGGGGCGCGTGCCTGCAACGTACAACAAACAACAAGATAAACCAACAGATCTCCCAAATGTTAACATTATTCCTAAAATATCACAACACCATCAAACAACACTATTATAAGTTAATTTTCCATTAAAACCATACCTATGTTTTCGTGTGGATTTTCTTACCTCGATGTTGAGCAGCCAAGACTGCAGGTTGGCCACGGCCTCCTCGCCTAGTGTCAGGTTCCAGACCACCACATAAAGAGCTTTATCCGTGAAGAAACATTGGTTTACAGTGGACATGCTGGCTGGACCTCCAATGTCCCACACGTTGAAGGACACCGAGTCGATCTATTTGTAGAAATTATTGGCAGTTAAAACCATTATTCCAGTTAAAGCACTACAGAAAAGTACCAGTAAAACTAATGATAAAAACAAGTAATGAGGAACAATTGCTTAAAACGTACAGGGAAGATTTTGGAGCAACCCTTGATGAGATTAATGTGAATTCATATTCAGAGACATATTAAAACAAACTGAAGACATAGCTTGGATTTCTGCACAGCTAGCATAACAAGTGAAGGCTTTAGCATACTGCACTGTCTTAAGTTTTTGTGGCCTATAAAGCTATGCTAATATGAACTGACAAGGCTAGAAATAACAAGAAATGTAACGGGTAATTGTAAAACGTGCAGGGTTTTCTCTTGACATTGCAAATAAAACATCTTTTTGTCTTGCATAAGACCTTTGCTCTTTGACATGATTAACCACATGTGACTACATATACTGTAGTTACAGTATTAATGTGTCCTGGGAAATTGGGCTAATGATTTTTCCAACCTTTGCTATATACTGATTATACGTTTAATGACACACAGTTCCTGGTCTGGCAAGAAAAAAAAAGGCTTTTTTACCACAGAAGACAAAACTGTGCTGAACCCCAGCAATGCTAACAGGACAAAAACTAAATTCTTTAACAAAGCAACTATGTTGGTGTTGATTTAGTTGATAAAAACAAAGTTTAGTACAAAAGTAACTTCCCCATAAACATTATCATAAGAAATGTTTTTTATTGGGGCAGACCTGGAGTTAAAGTTCAAATCCAAGTCACACCATAAAAGCTAACATGATAAATAACCAGACCAAAAAAAGCAGCAGTAGGATTAGTTATCACAGCTGTCTGAGCTGGAACAGGAATACTCTCTTGGGGTTTTAAAAGTTTGTGTGTGTGTGTGTGTGTGTGTGTGTGTGTGTGTGTGTGTGTGTGTGTGTGTGTGTGTGTGTAGAATTATGCTGTACAATCTGTGCACAGTTAGTATGTAAGCATGTGTCTATCTGTAACTATAAGCACATGGGAACCTCTCATTTTATAGGGGCTCAGTTGAGTAGTAAGTTCACTGTGTCAGGGGTTTGGAAGATTGTTTGTACAAGTTGAAATGTGTTTGTGACTCAGAGCGGTGTGAGTCAGAAAGAATGTTCATTCAACCCACACCAGTGCATGGGTCAGAGAGTATAGTCGAAGGTGTTGTTCATTCTTGAGCTATACAGACATACTAAATTTTACTTAAACATTTTAAACATAAATACAAGAATTATGAATTGGCACCTTATGTTCATTAATATTTTATATGTTAACCTGTTCGAGGAGGGGAAGAGGATGATATTTGCCTTAGTCTGTATGGATGCATACAACTAGCTTATTATACTTTATTAACTTACTGTATGCTAGCTAGATGTTTTTAGGCCAATTTGATGTCCAGTAAATCTAAATTTGGGACAGGGCAACACACTGGAGCTTTTACTTGACAATGTTGTCTTTTTTATTACTTTTAGCTTTTAGTATCTGCTTCATTTACATTTTTTTGAGGAAATATGACTTTAGCATGTAAATTACAATACTGTGTGGTAAATGGACATGAATTAATTAAATATTGGTCTTGGTTGAAGTTGAAATGGCATTTTATTCTAAATTTGGGACAGGGCAAAATTATCTTAACAAGCACACTCTGAAATCTACTGGAACATCTTCCCAGAAACATGGAGGTTATTAAAAGAGGAAATGGGGACTAAATGTGTAATAAAATGTTCACAAATCACATACCAATCTTGCAGCCAGGAGTCCACAAACTGTTTTCTAGTGTAGTTCAGAGTTTATAAAAATAGGAGCCATTATTGCTTCTGAATTTAAGCTTTCAGCTACTGTAAGTATGAGCTTCTATACCAAATTGCATATAGTGCTTTTAAATCCACAAAAAATAGCAATTTGTTACACAAATATTTAAATTTTTAATTTTAAGAAGTTTCTGGTTCCCTTACATTATTCTTGACTCCACTGGGTCTCTCTAACACCCAGTTTGAGGTGCGAATGCTGTGATCAGACAAAGAAAAAGGCGAGTTTCTTCCAGTTTGGAGGGCCTCCAGCAAAGTGCTCTTCCCCTGACGCGGTGGCCCAACAAACATCAGCTTCATCAACCTACAGGCCTCAGCACATCGCAGCTGAGCACGAAGGAACGCCAGCACAGCCGCCGGACCTGACAGACACACGATTGTTTCAAATGAGAATGTAAGTACTAAACTAAATATTGTTACAATTAGGTGGCAAATTTACCAAGTGTAGCAAGAAAAAATATAATGTTTATATTTATATTCCTCCTCTTGTTTGTGCAGGATGCAATTTACACAACATCGACTTTCAAAATCAACTCACTACCTGCACAAAATCCCAGAGTAACTCGAAGGCTGTAAAAACAGTATTTACTAGCTGGCTGGTCCTAGCCTGCTGATGGACAAGCATCACAATTTCTGCAGAAGATCTAAAAGCTGAAATTGTGCCTCTGTCATAAATAAAACGGGGTGTAATGAAAAGCTCTACCATCCCTGCAGACGTCTGTGGGCACATTGAGAATGTTTAGTTCTTCTAGGTCCAGCTGCCAGAGGTTTGAGAGCTGGCCCAGTTCAGCCGGGAGCTCCTGGATGCCTGGATTACTGTGGAGAACAAGCCATGCTGAATTACTTCAAGATTTCTACAAGCATGTTACTAAGCATGAAAGTGAAAAATTCTATCTCATTATTGTCAGGTGATTGTAGACAGACTTTATTCTTGGCCTATCCTTGACTCACTTGGACAGATAGAGCTCAGACAGGGTTTTAAGTGTGCACACTGACGGAGGCACACACTCCAGCTGGTTGTCGTTGAGGTACAGGACTTCCAGTGTATCCCTCAGGATTTCGGGAAACTGGACGGGACAAGCTGCCAGGAAGAGCCACGAGAATGCAGAGAGAGTTAAAGCGAACTTGTACTGTATAGCTAAACATTGCAACACTCTGATCAGCAGCCATAGAAGGCCATGGCAAAGCGACTGCGGTATAGAACGGAAAGAGAGCAATCGTTCTACCGTGACTGAAGCTAACATTAGTGCCTGAAGTGGAGAGAAAGAAATGTCGGCGATGGTAATAAAGGCTGTTAATGGTAGTGTTTTACACAAATGGCGGGGCATTTAATTAGAGATGCTCGTCCAGGAGCTGCCACGTCCTCATTACCATGTCTTATAACGAGGCACATTGACCGCACATAGTGTGTATAATTAAGATGCTAGTTATAAAAATCTGCATCTGTTTGTTTCAATGGTTCTTCATCATGATCAGGAAGGTCAGCTCAGTCCTGGGGATTTTCCTGGACACTGTACAGGAGGTGGGGGAAAGGTGAAAGGTAGCAAAACTATCATCATTGCTGGAGAAAGTCTCTCACCCCCTGTTTGTAACCGTTTCATCGTTGAGCGGCTCCTTCAGTGACAGACTGTTACATCCTAAGTGTCTGAAGGCGCGATACAGAAGGTCTTTTCTCCCTGCTGCTATTAGACTTTACAAACAAAGCTGCTCCCAGTAAACCAGTCACCATAATACACATTGTTATTATTGTTTAACTGTGTAGTAACACTACCTTTGTGCAATATTACCTGCAATACGTGCAATACCACCTGTGTGAAATACTACCTGCAATACGTACTTTTTTCCCTTATTTGTATTGATACATTGCACTGTATATATACTGTATATTATAGTATATGTATATACTTTATATATATTTGCATTTATTTTTATTTCTTTCCTTTGCTGCTGTAACAAAGAAATTTCCCCACTGTGGGACGAATAAAGGTATATCTTATCTTATCTTATGTGTAGGTTCATACTAAAAGCATACATTTCCTTTTGGGATCTCCATTCAGTTCATTTAATTTGTGAAACGCCTTTTAAAAATGGCAAAGTAGCTTTATGGACATAAACGAATATATATATTTAAATTCTACAAATGTATCCCCAGGACTCCAGACTGCGACTAAATTGATAATTTAGAATGATACATTTAAAAATAATAAATTGCGAGTAATATTTTTGCCTAGATCCTGCGACCATATAAATTTGCACGTTATGACCGTATAATCTGCATGTTACGATTTTTCATGTGCGTGTCCTGGGAGGAATGGCCTATCACAAAATTTGTTGACGTAATAAACCAAAATGCAGGAGCCGCCTACGCTCGAGTTAAAGCGCAAAAATAACCTTTTCGCATCAGAAAAAAACATGTCTAAACTAATATCAGACTTTTTCCAAACAGTCTTCATCTCTGTCCAACTCTTCCGCTGATAACACACTTTTTAGTAAAAAAAGCAGGCTCCAGCTGTGCCAGCTTTGGAGAGAGGGAGAACGACAGACACACTGAGGACCATCTTTCTGTTAGTTAGTGAAAACTTAAATAGTAAGTTTCTTTCGGCTTCTCCCGTTAGGGGTCGCCACAGCGGATCCTCCGCACGTTTGATTTGGCACATGTTTTACGCTGGATGCCCTTCCTAACGCAACCCTCCCCAATTTATCCGGGCTTGGGACCGGCACTGAGAGTGGCTGGGGATGGTCCCCTGACCCGGGAATCGAACCCGGGTCGCAGCCGTGGGAGCGCTGCGTCTTAACCACTAGACTAGACTAAAAAGACATTTGGAAAATCTTTTTCATGGCTGAGGTTTGATCACGGGACGAGAAAATGTTTTGCGACTTCTGCTCTAAAGGGGGCAGAGAAATTGTGGGGAAAACTAATTTCATTACCGAAACAGATCATTTAAAAAAAAGACAGCAAGAAAACACGGCGATAGCCATAAGCAATAAAATGCTCTTGATCACATAATGGGGAAAAGCACACCACAGAAAACACCGTTAGCGCTCGCGGTGTCTTGTGCATGAAGACTGCGAGCTGAAAAAGAATGGAAAGAGCTAAAAATAAAATTCAACACCGTCTATATGATCGCTTTATTTCCCAGGCCATGCTGTAAAAAGATAGCAGATGTACATATAACAGAATGACTCGAAGTAAGTGTTTATCATTTTTTTAAGTTAAAGCAAATGACTCCTCAAGTGATTTTTTTTTGTCTGGAGCCCTGATCCCTATAGGTTTATCCTATTAGGTTTAAGTCCATTTAAGTAGGTTATGTATTTGAACAAATCTTCATACAAACCCTTCTGACCAAAGACAATCCCTAAATACTACCAGTAATAAAATAATTTTTATGGGTAAGTCAACAACCTGAACGCAGTCTTACAAACACTTACCACAGAACCATAGACAGGGTTCCCACTCTTTCAAAAACTTGATTCGAGGACTTTGAAGGACTTTTTTTAACGCACCATCTATTTAATATCAAACACCTATCAAATTCACACCCCAGCATATTTAGCATCATAAAAGACTTCTTTCAGCACTTAACATTTCACTTACACTTAACAATCCCAGAGCAATAATGATGTTTGGAATGTGCATGTTTCATAAATTTAGACCGTTATGAGCAGTCATGTTTAATTAAACCCACAGAAGGAGATGGAGTTCATACTGGTGATATTTAAATAACGAGTGTAAAATGCTGCTCGGGAAAGTATGAGATGCTACTAATAATAAATGTATATAATGATGCACGCTAATACACATGGTTTCCTCCTTTAGACTACTAAACAAAATTTGTTTGTAATTTAATTAAAGCACTTTTATGGACCTATATTTGTTTTCAATTACTTTCCAGGCCTTAAAGTTTTCTTCTATGCAGGGTTCCCACACTTCTTTAAAAGTATTGTGGGAACCCTGCATATAAGAAAACTTTACCGCCCGGCCTTCTGGAGATAAAACTCTGTCTGAGGCATGTCTCAAAATAGAGGTTTAACTAAACTATTTATAACCATTTTTCACAGCTAGTAATCTGTTCTAATCTGTTTTCCACACACATCAAACAAATACAAGCTTAAATAAAACCATTTTAGCCATTCTGGTTTATGTTCATATTAGATACAGGGTAATTTGTGTTGGTTTGGCAGGACACTGAATTCGAAACTGAACACTGTTGCAAACTTCTTTAAAAAAACTATACCTTTAAAAAGAAAAGGAGAAAATTATGTAGACTTTATTATAATATAATAAAAATAAGCATTTTAGATGATCGTGATAATTGAATAACCATTCGAGTTCGTTTCTACAGAGCTGAAGAAAACCTGGCACATATGTTCGTCCATGTTTTTGTACCAGCGTAATTTGTTGTTCAGGCATTAATTACAGTTCATATTTGAAGGGAAATATGGCTGCAGCTTCAAATACTTTGCTTTGCCACACATTTGCCCACAGCACAGATGGCAAACTTGCCCACACAGTCCCACCCCCTCGACTTTCACCATGATGTTATAATTACAGTGCTGCAGTATTATTGCTGCGCCTCAGTGCAGTGAGTCACAAGCGTACTGTACCTGGTTCTGGGTCTCTTCGATGCCACGTGGTTAAGAAAGGAAGCCTCCTGGTCTTGGTGCTTTCTTCTGACTTGACCTGCCTACACAGCCAAGAAAACCAGGAAAAGAAAACCAGAGGCCTATTTAACAGCGGTTGGAATTGTGATGATTTCGAGGTGGTTTGGATTAATGGAGTGGATATGAGCGGTCAGGGTGAGGAGATGGAGCGTGTTTATGCACGTGGATATATTGTATATGGTGTGTGTACGTGTGCGACTTACTTCCCCAGCTGGTTTCTGGACAGGTCCAAGGTTCGGAGCTGAGAGCATTTCCATTTATTTGGAGGCGGCAGGGTGGTGATCTGATTCCCACATAGCTTCAGGGAGAGGATGGCCTGGAGCAACCACACACACACACACACACACACACACACACACACACACACAAACTATTGTATTTAGAACTGCCAGAGCCTGCATAGAAACACTCAACAAGTCTCTGAGTATCTGTAAGTGTCTGCAGATTATATCTGAGACACCCACACACACACACACACGAAAAAAATACACTCAGTAAACATATACTTCAGTCCATAAATTCCAGGACACAGACAAACCACATTACATTTAAATAAGATCAAAGCATAGAATTTCAGCTTTAATTGAAGGGTATTACATCCAAACTGTATAAGAATTTGAGAACTATTTATATATCCCCTTAGAACTAAGAGACCAGAAGTAACTGGACAAACTTGCAGGCATAAATAAAATTGTAATTTTTAGCACTTGGTTTCAAATCCTTTGCAGTTGAGGTTTGGAGTCAACAAACATTAACAGACACAAAGTTTCTTCTGTGGTAAGACTATGCCAAGTCTACTGCCTACAGTTCCTAATGGGTTCTGTAGTGTTTTGCATTTAGCAAATAAATTGCATGCTCAATTGGATTTAGTTTGGTTTTTTTTTTGCGTTCCTTGCTTCGAGTTTATCTGCAGTGTGGCTGACCTGAGCAGGAAATATACATTTATGTATTTAAAAATTAATTTGGCTCTTTTTCCATAAATAAAAAGGCCACCAATTTAACTGATTAAACTTCCCACACTATAAGATGAAGTGGTATACTTTGGATCATGAGCAGTTCCTCTCCTTTTTTTATAGGTTTCTCTTTCCAGCATTTTGGTACATTGGTACATTAGTTTTTGGGTTTTTTCCACATATAATAGAGCTGCAAATTCCCAAAACATCTACACTGCAAAATTAAAGCCAAAAGTATGCTCATATTCATATTTAATTTCGACTTCAATTTTAGCTGTCTACTAGTTAAAAAGTAACTATAACATTCTCAATGTCCAAATAAGTATAGATTTAACCATACATTCTAAGCATTTGTTCTGCTTAAAATTACTTACGTTTTAAATGTCATTTGGGAAATAAAGAGATTCTATGAATATGCAAATAGAAAACGCCTACAAACAGACACAGGCACACTGTCTTTCCCTTCTAACTTTAGCTGTATTGTAACTAGAGGTGTTTGTGAAGTTTAGGCTGTACTTACTAAAGCTGTATGTCCTATTTAAAAAATGTTTTGTCCATTGTCTGTTATAAACACAGACATAAAAACATTCCACTCATATATATATTTTTTTTTGTATCCCACAGGATCCCAATGAATCTTTTTGGCAAAGTTCTGAAAAATAATAATCTGTCTCTTAATCTTATTTGCATTTGTATCTACTTAGAGAACACTAACTGCCCGTTCCAAATCATGTATTTATATTAGGCTACATGTCTTTAGTATATGCCTAGTAAAAACACCACACCCCTGTGGTACTAGTGTCAAGATGTTTTCCAACACAGGAAAATATATGGACCAATTTGAAGGGTGTAACATGTCAAAAACAAAGTTGAAATGAAAGGTTTTCTTTCAAAAATCAAAAGAGAATAATATTTTTTGTCATTCTATGGTTGTATGGCAAAAACAAATCTTCATAGCATTACTTCTATACCTTAATGAACAATGTACTTTTTTTTAGCCTACTACTTCAAATGTAATTCCAGACCACATCAAATATAAAGGCACAATCAAAATCAATCACACAAAATACCATAAATGTATTCCATTCAAACAGCATGTAACTGACATTCGCCTCTACTTAGTGCTAACTATCAAATCATGCCAGATTAACAATAACCGAAAGAGCTCATTAATGCCTTTCACTTGTACAATGGGACTTTGGCTTGATTACAAACCCAAACACCGTGCCTCCAAAAAGTGCCGCCGTTCATGGGATATTAAAACAGGCAATTTTTGATCTGTTCTAATGACATTGTGTGTGCGTAATATGAAACATTTCCCGTCTGCCCAAACATTTCACCATGTGTAGCCACTCAAAATGCAAATAAGGCTAAATTAGAAATCATTTTTGATCCCGTTGTAGTGTTTTCAATGACAATATAATGATGCATTTGTTCTGCTGAAACATGAAGAACTGTGGAAAATTAGGACCGTATACACTGAAAGAAGAACACCTGTACTCCTGATTATTAATTAGCTAATCAAGCACCAGCAATGCTCACTTGAGTGTGTTGTGTGTGAATATTGTGTGTGAAGATCAGCAATTTTTTTTATTTTTAAAATACTCATAATAGCCTATCTGGCACCAGCAACCATGAATTTTTATACTGGCTTCGTCACTGTTCTTTATTACTAACAAACCTTGTTAGATTTCTACCCCACGGTATGGCATGTATAGCAAAGTATGTGGACACCTCACCATTACACAAATAACTCGATATAAAG
This sequence comes from Silurus asotus, assembly GCA_024362625.1. Taxonomy (NCBI): domain Eukaryota; kingdom Metazoa; phylum Chordata; class Actinopteri; order Siluriformes; family Siluridae; genus Silurus; species Silurus asotus. The sequence goes on from MU575040.1 coordinate 2,222,811, forward strand.
GCTTTCTGTAAACACAGAATAGTATAGAATGGCTGTGTTTTGTAGCATTACATTTTCCCTTCACTGGAACTAAGGCACACAAATATGTTCATGCATGACAATGTGTCTGTGGCCAAAACAAGGTCCATGAGTTGGATATTGAAGAGTTTACACCTCAAATTCAATAATCAGAATTGCAATTGGGATAAGAATTGCAACAGCTGCTGCACCCCAGTCCAAACCTTAATATCTAATCTTGCTAATGCTCTTGTGGATGAATGAGCACAAATCCACTCCAAAATCTAGTGGAAAGAGTGGAGGTTAAAAAAAAACAAACAAAAAAAAAAGAGCACTACTTCCTTATGGGCACATGTGGTGAGAAGTTGTGATAAGATCACTCCGGTCTCACTTTCTCTCTCTTTCCTGTCTTCAGATAAACTTGCTTCAGTTCCCAGGAAAACCTCTAAATGAACCACCTATTGCCAAAGGTCAGCTTGTTGCCCTCAGTGCATCGTTTGTAAAATACATGAACTTTCCTTTGTCTTATCCTTTTTAATATTTCTGCCAAAAAGTCTATAGCAATTATTCTCTCATCTGCTGGTTTATTAAATCCTTTATTTACATTTTTGTATATCTGGACATATAACTGGGTCAGATGTGGCCATAGAATATATATAATGATTCTTAACACCAAAAATCATTTTCCTTTGGGATTTTCAAGAAATTCTCAGTTTTTTAAACACCGTCAATACTTCTTCAGCCCTGACAAGACCTGATAAAGTTCAGCGTAATTGGGATTTCAAGGATTGAAATCCCAAGTAACCCCAAGTTGAAACCTAATTTTTGTAACTTTGCAACTTCCTGCCACTAACGGTTTGGCATAATGAGCTCCATCAAAAACTGCATTAGTTACTCTACAGCTTCTTTTACAACCTTAATGGTGCTGCTTTTCCATAAACATTCTCCTCAAATTGCCTTATATTGTCTTTTTCACTGCAGCCAGCCTTCTTCAGCTTGTAAGATTATAACATTTCAAGATCATAAAAATGTGTAAAGCACACCCAAGTGTTCAGTACACTTCTCGTAAATCACCTAATCACTGTGGATAAAGGTGAATAAATATGAACATTAATGTAAAAAGCTCACTGGATCCATGTCACTAGGTTCTTTTCTCTGGGTTGTCTAACCTGCAGCTCGGTATATGAATGTTTGGCATTGAAAGCGAGAGAGTGAGTTCTTTCCCCCGTCTGTCAAACCGCTCGAGCGTTAAATTGCATCTGGGATGGTGGATATAATGCTGCTTTGTGGGATTTCACCTTATGCCCCCACCTCAAGTGTGATTTTACAGTAGTTACAGTTGTAGTTTCTAGCTTCTACAGAAAACTACCACAGTAGCAAAGAAAATGTAATACAAAATATTTAAACTACCAGAGGAAACCAATAAACAAAACTACTGTGGTAATGCGACTTCTAGTTTCATCAGAAGTTCTTACACAACTCCATTACTTTAACTAGTTTCATAATTTTGTTACCGTGTCACAGTAAGTGTACATCTATAATAGTATTTTATAAATATAAAAAAAAGTTTTGCCCTGCCTGCATCAACGCCTTAAACAAAGAAGATCAAATGAGACGTTACAGAAATAGAGTCTTACATTATTTCAACTGTGTCAACAACAGTCGTTATATGAGGTCCTTAACTTTAATACTCAGCAGGATTTCCAGAATTTTCTGTGGTGAGGCATTTTGGAATATTTTTTATTCGTATTTTCTGGTGAAAGTGTTCCGTCTTTACAGTCCATTAATGAATGTTTGATGGTCACGTACTTGTATTTATGGCATTTGGCAGACGCCCTCATTCAGAGAGACTTGCAGTCATCCCAGCATGGCAGATTTAATGGCCTTGCTTATGCTCAAGGGCTCAACAATGGCAGCTCGGTGGTAGATTTAAACTCATGACCTTCTGATCAGATGCCCAACATCTTGCTCTTTGATTTTCAGAGATTACATGTCAGGGGTTCTTCACCATTTGGTAAAAAAGCATGTGTCTAATAAATAAAGCATGAAAGTCTTGAGTGTCCAATATGGAATACTGTGTATATGATCTGATTGTGTCTGGATTCAAAGAGGACGTTGAAGAACTTTGTTTTTAAATAAAGCAGGGTTGATGTAGCTTGCTATGAATTCATTGGTCTAATTTTGAAATGTTATTCTCAATTGTTTGGGGTGTATGAATTCAACTAGTATTTAACAAATGTAGTTTAAATTTTAATGTGTTTTTTTTTTTTTTTTTTTACAGTGAGTATGGTAGTTAATGACTGCCATTTATTTGTAAGCACTGAACAGCTTGTGCTTCTCAATTGTTTGAGGTGTATGAATTCAACTAGTATTTAACAAATGTAGTTTAAATTTTAATGTATGTTTTTTTTTTTTTTTTTACAGTGAGTATGGTAGTTAATGACTGCCATTTATTTGTAAGCACTGAACAGCTTGTGCGCAGCTTTGGTAGGTCACTGATACGATATGCAGCTACAGAAGTTTATTTTTAATGATATACAGTAAATGCTTAATTACAGTAGTTGAATAGTTGCAAATGTTTTACAGTAGATGTGCAACTACCATATTTAGTTATTTGTTAGTATTTTGCAGTGTGCAACTACAGTAGTTTATTTGTTAGGATTTTAATGTAGATTGTTAATTGTTTGTGTATCAACTAAAGTTATGCTGCTCCAGCAATGATTGTAGTTTATGTGACAATTTATTTACTTATTTATTTGTGTCTAACCACTCAAAAATTCTGTTTCACCTGCGATGTTGCACATATTGTATAAACACAACGTCATTGTTCAACATTTTCGTTGTTTTAACAGTGCATGTGCTGCTCTGATATCACTTAAGTTAGTGTTTTATTAGAAAAGTTGGAGTTGTTGAAGTTCACAAAATGGGTACTACTAAAGCAATTATGGGAAATAGTAGCTTAATGGTTAAGACACTAGACTTTGAATTTGAAGGTCATGTTAACAAATCCCAGTGCAACCAAGCTGCCACTGCTGGGCCCTGGATCAAGGCTCGTAACCCTCAACTGTTCAGCTGTATAAATGAGATTACGTCCCTATGGATAAGGGCATCTGCCAAAATGCTTTAAATGTACTCTGTGAGTGTCGTCCTTACAGAAAGTTTGTTTCAGAAATGTGTTAACATTTTCATAGTTACGCAAGCTTCGCTAATTCACCCAGTGTTAATGTTTGTTTTGTTTTTTTTGGAGCTTTGCTATTCCAGTATACATAAGTCCTTAAGCCATGCTAGCAACATGCACATGAACCATTCTGTCTAAGCACACAGGATGTTGTTGTACTCTTATACAACAGAGAGGCTTATAGTCCAGAAAACACTGTCCTCCTCAATGCAGACTCTGTTCAAGCTATTTTGTAATGGTATACTTGATGGTACACTTGTGAACAGATGTAACTGACAGCACATGATGAAAATGCGTACTTGATGTTTGAAGTATTCCTGGTGTTGACAACCAGGCCACCTGCACCACCGAACTTCCTGAATGAACAGACATCAGCTTCCTGCTAATCAGTCTGCATAGACAGATCTCCTGTTCTCCTTTTTCTCCTCTCAGATTATGCAGAGTTCTGTGTGTGTTTGTGTATGTGTTTGTGTGTGTGCCAGAGAGAGAGAGAGAGAGAAAGAGAGAGAGAGAGAGAGAGAGAGAAAGAGAGTGAGTGAGAGAGAAGAGAGATAGAAAGAGAGAGAGAGAGAGAGAGAGAGAGAGAGAGAGAGATGAGAGAGATTTATACTGGATTTGAAGCTCTGAATCATCAGTAGTGCAATGCCAATCCTAAGTATTTCATCTGCCAAGCCTCTACAACCTCCTTCCTAATCATGTAGAGGAAAATATACAGCCCTCAGAGGAAGATTTCTATCTTGTCATGACTGTTTTGCATCACTTCAACAAATGTACTCCAGGTAAATCTAACTGGAGACCCTTAATGGATCCATATGATTATTGCAATGGTGTGCAAAACACACAGACATCACAGACACGATAGTGTGTGCTTTAAGATCATTTGACTAGTACGTGACTAGTACTAGTTACTATATAAATTGTCTCGGCCACATCAGTCACATTTCGTCGTATGTCTGATTCTATAAAAAAAAATAATCTGACACTGATCCTGTTTTATTCCATTGTCAGTCTGATACCAGTAATTACAGTAATACTGTAACTACAATAATACTGTAATTACAGCAAAACTAAATAATAGGGACAGAAGCAAAATCTAAAAGCTATTAAATTGTTATTCTGTCCAAACCGTCCACACACACTGCGCTCGTAGATACACCCATCACTATGAGAGTGATGCCATCATGAGGCCAGACAGAGAATTTCACACGAAAAATGCACACTGGATCAGCTTTCCATGACCTTGACCAGTGTTTTATTGGTTATTTCTCTTTTAATGCCTTAACTTTATTACAGTGTTTTATAGTTTATACAGTTCTCTGTTTTACTGCCTTTTGATTGACCTTTTCTCTTTTACTACAGTTTTCACTCTAAACAACATCAATATTCACATTATTTTGCATGCGCTGCTTTCAAGCCTTTAAATGCTTTATAAATTAATTTACTTTAAAACTTCTCTCGAACATGTTGATTAAAATGTACTTAATTTCAATCCCATGCTGATTGTTTCCTGCTCAAATCAAACCTGGCAAAGCAATATACCAGCTATATTAACATCCTGCATATACAGGCTTTAGTGCTTTAAACAGATTACAGTTTATCACACAGTCATGCCTAATCATTGAGTGTAATCTTTTTTTGTGGTCAGTCTGAATATGCAATTCAGATTTCTTTTGGTATATAAACAATATGGGTAAACGTTTGTGGGCACCCGAGCTTTGTTATGTGCTTTTTGAGCTTCAAATTCCATATTTAGTCCCCGTTTGCTGTTATATTAACCTTCACTCTCCTGGGAAGATGTTTCACTAGATTTTGAAGTGTGCTTGTGGAGATGTGTGGGGACTCATTCAGACACAAGGGTGTTAGTAAAGTCAGGTACTGATGTAGGTGAGGTGAGGAGGACCAGGGTGCAGTCAGCATTTACATTAACATTATTCCCTAATGTAGTCCATGGGGTTGAGACTCAAGAACTTTCACTCCAACCCCATGTACATTATATGTTCATGATACTGGTATTGTGTTCAGGGGCAATGCTGGAACAGATCTGGGTCTCCTAAGTCAAGTGAAGGAAGAATTCAATGCTACAGCATCAAAAGTGGTAAAAGTTTGGTGAGGAAGCCCATATGGCTGAAAAGTCAGGTGTCCCAATAATGCCAATATAATGTGTGTGTGTGTGTGTGCGTGTGTGTGCGTGTGCGTGCGTGTGTGTGTGTGTGTGTGTATATATGTATGTGTGTGTGTATGTATGTATGTATGTATGTATGTATGTATGTATGTATGTATGTATGTATGTATGTATAGATAGATAGATAGATAGATAGATAGATAGATAGATATGTATAAATGTGTTAAGCTACTGTAAACTTTCACTGGTTACCTTACTGAGCAAAATTGATGATTTTTGTGTGTCATTTAATCTGATACGCTAAATAAAGCAAATTTCAATAAATGGGTTGAGGCGCAAGATAAAGACGCAGACGTCAAAATTTGAAAAGCAACAAAAAGTGGCACATGGAACGAACACCAACAGCTTCAACTTTAACTCAAAATGTATATTGCATCATTTCCACACAATTTAAGAGGCATTTTAAAGTATATGGTGATTTATATGATGATTCCTTACTGTACATAAAAACTAAAAATGTGTGTTGAAAAAAAAAAAAAAAACTTGGTAAAGAGTTTAAACAGAGTTGTTTCAAATCTTACGCATATATAAGTAAAAAATCTGTCCTTACCTCGAGTTCAAATATGTAGGAGGGCAGCTCCTTCAGGGCATTCTCTGAGAAGTCCACCTCCTTCAGATGAGTCCTCCAGAAGATAGAGATCGTATCAGGGAGACTCTGGATCTGGTTGGACGCAGCTTTGCAGATTTTCTACATAAAAAATGACAAGGACAAAGAAAGCTCCAGAAATCGGCAGCGCATTAAACAGTGATGCAACACCCCAGTGTCTGATAATATAACCAGCCGGATATGCCACAGTGTTCCATTTTGATTTTAATCTTCAGACATGCACAGTGTGTGAGAGTGAAAGAAAGCAGAGTGTAGTGGAACATACCAGAGGACAGGCCCAGGGGTCAGGAAAGCGGCTTAGCCTGTTCTTGCTAATGTTGATGCTGTTCAGGGACTTGAAGCAGTGCAGCACGTGGAACGGGAGATCAGTCAGGAGGTTATCGGACACGTCCAGCTCCTGAAGCCTGCGTAGTCCAATCCAGTTAGTGCCTGTGGGAGGAAAAAAAAGAGAAATTGAAGGGAGAGATTTAGTGATAAAGCGAATATTAAATGCAAGAATGACAATTTAATTATTATTTACACAGATCATTGTGACATATTCTCAATGGGCTAGAGTTAAATGTATGCCAATATTTATGCAAGGAAAGGTCTTGGTATTCAGAATCAGCTTGTGCATGTAGTAAAAGATGCTGAGCTCATGCAAAGAAAATTAAGTCTCTGAGATAAAGAATGATTCCAATTAGGATGTATCTTTCCGTCTATGTGTGCAGGGGAAAAAAACTATATGAGTAGGATCATTATGTGTTTAATATTGGCCTCAAGTGTCATTTCATATTTCTTTTGCAGTCTATAGAGCCCAAAACATACATTTCAGCATGTCAATCAGTGGCACTGTTCCTCAAACATAAAAATAAAAAATGGCCTGAAATTCAAGATTAAAAATCACATGCAATTGAGGCATGCTTCTAAATAATATCTGTATAATGATTTGCACAATTTTGGCGATAAGTCATCTCAGTATGCAGTCAGTACAACACTGCACATTATGCAATATTTGATCTGTAAAGTATATACTATCCTATTTAAATTGAAGAAGCAGAGAATTAAACATTACTGCTCATGTCTTAGTTCTGTGTGTCTCTAACCCCATGTTGTTTTATGCACCACACTTAACTGCACAGATAAATGTTATTGCACCATAAAACACAAGTCTATCAAACACAAGTCTATCAATATGCAAATACAGTCTGATTTACAACATGCATATTCAATTTCTTGATGGTGCAACTTCAAGCTATTTTACGATTCAATCCAGACAAGCTTCTATTGTTTAAAACAAATCAATTACATGACTTTAAGACACTTTAAAATTGACTGATGATTTAATAGCACAGTAAAAGAGTAAAGCATGTGGAATGCTTTATTTCCTCACTGAATGAAACTGGTACCACCAACTCATTACATCAAACTTCAGATTTATTACAAAAAATAATAATAATAAAATCGTGATAAATGTTGCTATGTAATTTTTGGCATGTAATGGCATGTAATTATTGGACTTGGACCATGCTACAGTCTATACTGTCCTTATTTTTCACACTTTTAATGGATGTTTGCTTGGCATCTACAAATCTGGGAACCATCCATTAACATAACTGTGCACCTACTGGAAATCATGAATCTAAGCACACTTTACTCAATATAATAACCTCTTCTGAATAACCTTTTCCAATCTCAATGTGTGTGTGTGTGTGTGTGTGTGTGTGGTGTATATACCATTAGGGATGCTGAACAGTACACTGAGCTTGTTCTTGGCTGCAAGAAGTCTCTGGATTTGGCTGAGATGCAGCAAGCCAACCGGGAGACTCTCCAACTCGTTCTCACACAGATTGACCTGGCGTAATCTTCAGAAACCACATGCGCACACACACGCACAGAGTTCAAGATCACAAATATTTGAAATACAAAAACATGAACAAAAATCGGTTTCTGGTGAAGACTACAAAGTACTTCTGATCTGGATAATGGTGTCTGATACATGTATAATTAAATACAATGTCCTGGATGCAGGTGCCTCTAAAGTAAAGTTTATTTAAAACCTATTAAAATTTACTCAAATTTCCCACTGGACTAAAAAGTTAGCAACTCCCACCAATTCCAGCATTATACTGCATAAATTGTATACATTAGTTTAGTTTAATAGCAAAGGAGGTCAAGCCGCTGATGAAATTCTTCCCATAGAAGCAAGGAAATGCGTATATATTATTTGCAATTATGGAGTATATCAATTAAAAATGTTCAGCCCAAGTACGAGTACATATTAATATATATACCAGTTACCATCTTATACAGGACCTAGTTTGAGAGCAACCAGAACTGCCACGCCAAACAAACTCTCCCTATCACTGACCACTTTAAAGTGCTTGACAAACTGTCATGGATTTAAATCATCAGAAAACCTGAGGAACATCCAATAACACATTCATTCCTGAGCTTATTACATAGTGATGTGTTAACTACAAATGTATTCTCTGTGAAATGTGACATGAGACAGAGTACCAGAATACCTGGTTTATATTTGTTTTTATTGTCGTGCTGGTTTAAAATGAATATTATAGCTCAATATATTTTGCTATGCATCTAGATTTTATACAATCATGGCTTTAATGTAGATTATGATTAGACTTCAAGCTCATGGCATTTGTAAGGTTTGGTGATTCAGTGGGCATCTATGGAGTTTATTATATTATCATTATTACACTACTATGTTTATTGGTTTAGAACCAAAATGACATGCCACATGACATTTTTGGTCATTATTTGTGCAATACATTCAGAATGATGAATGATTCCGTGCCGCTTGTTCATTATTGCATCAGTAACAGTCTACTGCACATTTAATCACATTGTACTTAATTTTTTGTTTTGGAAAATGTGTAATTTACTGAAGTATGCTTATTCAAAAATGAGCAGGGTAATGGACTCATAAAGAGATCAGTATAACTACCGCTATTAATTTAAAGGCAAATCAATATGTGGATATTAAGATTCAGTGTTCCCTGTAAATTATTCCATGTTTATTTAATTAACATTTTTGCATGATGAACCAACACGGAAATCAGGCTCTAAGGCTGAGGTAAATATTACAAAGCAACAGATCTAAAAATTATAAACCCATTTATTTCTGGGTGGTGGTGGTGTGAACTATCAAGATTTAAAAAAAGAATAGGGCGAAATTTACTCCTAAGTTTACCAAACATAAGATTATTAAAACCTTTACAATCATTGGACAAATGCTGATTTATGCGTTTATTATTTAAATAGGCTGAATAAAAATAGGTTGTTTGCAAATAACTTTTATAGTCCCCTTTTAAGGATCTATTATCTATAATCTATCTATTATATCTATTATAGTCTGACCTTAAGCCCACTGAAACATCTTTAGATGAATTGGAACGCTGACTGCACCCAAGAGCTTCTCACCCTCCCTCAGTACCTGACTTTAATAATGCACATGTGGCTGAATGAGCACAAATCTCAAAACTCAAACTCCAAAATCTAGTCGAACATTATTGCAGAAAAGTGAAGGAGATTAAAACAGCAAACGTGGACCAAATGTGGAATGGGATGTTCTAAAATCAAATACAAATCTTGTACAAGATCAGGTGCCAAAAAACTTTTGTGCAAACAGTGTACTATATGTTCACGTTTTATTTTATTTTAAAGCGCTTTTCGCAATGGACAGTGTCTCAAAGCAACATGGAGAGTGTGTTAGAGAAGTGAAGAAAAGAGTGCAGGCAGGGTGGAGTGGGTAGAGAAGAGTGGCAGGAGTGATTTGTGATAGAAGGGTATCTACAAGAATGAAAGGGAAAGTTTATAGGACTGTGGTGAGACCTGCGATGTTGTATGGTTTAAAGACAGTGGGATTGAGTAAAAGACAGGAGGTGGAGCTGGAGGTAGCAGAGCTGAAGATTTTGAGGTTTTCAGTGGGAGTGACGAGGATGGACAGGATTAGAAATAAGTTTATTAGAGGGACAGCAAATGTAGGACGTTTTGGAAACAAGGAGAGAGAGGCGAGATTGAGATGGTTTAGACATGTGCAGAGAAGGGACATGGGGTATATCAGTAGGAGAATGCTAAAGATGGAGCCGCCAGGAATTCTGTAATTTGATAAGGGGTGCCAAATCTTTTGCATACATACAACTGTAAAAGTAATGCACATTTACATCCCTTATGCAATTTGCACATCTTGTTTGATGTTTTACTGTACCTGATGCAGATGATTTCCTGAGAGGACTGGGGTGTGTGCAGCTCTTTCAGCTTATTGTGAGAGAGGTTGAGTGTGTGAAGGTTTATGAGGCCCCACGGCACCACGGAGGGCAGGGAACTCAGGCCGTTTTGTGACACATCCAGCACTGTGATCCTGGAGGAAACATCCAGGAACCAGTCCAGCTCCAACCATGGCAGCTTTAACCCAGACCATTGCACACTTACCGGCTGCAGAAGAGCATTCAGAGAAGACAAATAGTAATCCACATACAGTAGTGCTAATGCTGCTCCACTGACACATAATTTACTCATACAGGCACATAAACACCAACACACACAATTATTAGCATAAATAAATTAATTGATCTAAAAGTGGTATGGGTAAAAAAAATCGAAATAAATATAATCGTGATAAGTGTGGGTCCTTAATAACTTAATAATCTAACCTGCAAGATAAATCTAAAAGCGGTGGTAAATACACTACATAAACAAAACTATTGAGACACCTGACTTTTCCAGCTACATGTGGTTCGTCCCCAAACTGTTGGCTTGGAATGCATGAGAGCTCTGACTTCAAACCCACTAAACACCTTTGGGATGAATTGTAACGCTGACTTTACCCCAGGCCTCTACACCCTACCTGACGCCGCCATCATCTTTGCGGCTGAATGAGCAGGAATCTCAACAAGGACACTCTAATTTCTAGTGAAACATCTTCTCAGAAGATTGGAGGTTATTATAAGTGCAAATGGGGATTAAATGTGGAATAGAATGTTTAAAAAAAAAAAAGACATGCAAATCTTATGGTCAGGTGTCCACAAACTTTTGTCCATATAATGTAAATAAATATAGCTAAATATTAATGTGGGTAAATGTGGTCTGTAGATCGTATAGGTAGGTAATAAAATAAATAAATACATACATATATCTAACAGTCTTGATAGATATAAGCATTGATAAATTAATAATTAATTAATAATCTTAATATTGCCATGGATTTAAAAACAAAACGTCCTTTTTGAATATTAGCATGGACAGATAAACCTAGCCCAATATTACCACAAATAAGTAAATATAGTTACATGCTAACATGTGTGGATACAATTAGCTAAATATTGACATACAGGGTAAATAAATGTACTTAAATATTAGCATTAGGCTGATAAATACATAGAACTGAACAGTAGCATGTGTTTATCTATGTTTGCATAGATAAACAAATGTATGTCAAAGGTGTCATGGGAAAACAATTCTAGCTATATATTAGCATATATTGATAAATCAAGCTAAATTGGCACAGGAAGAAACAGCTTATTAAACGCTAATGTGGGCAGGAAAATGTAGCTCATTTGCTATATAACATGGATGAATAAGGAAAAGAACAAATAAAAATAAAACGAACATTACACTACCTGAATAAAAATACTTTGCTTGACATTTTTTTTTAAAGAAATGTGACAGCTATCGCCTGTCATTAGGTATAGATTTTACGCTTTCAATGCAGCTACAATTAATTATATGTGATTGTATTAAATAAATACAAAATTCTGAAAATACTAAAGATTCAGACTGTAAATAAATCCACAGTAAGTGTCTTTAAACATTACGTGACTCGAAACCACCGAGGTGTTCGTCGACTTAGGTTGAATAAACAGCTAAAACAGGCTCACTTGCTGCACTCTCCCGTCACTGCGTGTGTCCCTGTCCTCCAACAGGCGCTCTCTCAGCAGCTCCTGCGCGAACGTGCCGTGGTCCATCAACGTGTACGAAGAGAAGCAGGCTCCATTCTCCAGCAAAAACCTAGCAATCTCCTTATTTCCTGAACCCAGGAAGCAAGAAGGTATGAGAATACTTTAAATCACGGTGACACTACAACAGGAAGTGTAACATCCTCTCTTGCCTCACACTTTAGCCTTAAAGAGGAACTATTTCTTGTGTCGCCAGAATCATGGAAGGAAAGTACAGTAGGTAGCACAAAAAAAAAAACTCATCTAAAATCCCCTAATCTGATTTAAGGATGTGGTTTCAAATCAGGTCAAATAACCAATCAGATACACAACACAGTTTAAAACACAGATATTTTGGGAAGGTTTTATAAACATGCTCTTACTCTTGCTTATTTTGGAAGTGTTGTCAATATTTTGCAAGATCTTTCAGTATGTCCTTAAGTATGACAAGTCCCGAAGGCCACTGAGACAACAATATATGCAATACTGACAGCACATTTCTGTGGTTTTAGTAGCAATTGCAGGTCTCGGGTTAGATAACGGACGTGTTTTAGCTGTTGGCATGATGAATAACATGTGAAGTCATCTGAAGGAGTTACTGTTATGTAGTCGGCTGTGTGGCTCATACAGGTGTTTCAGTTCCTAGAATTTAAATCAGCTACACTGTAAATGAAACTTTAGCTCAAGCCGATCTTTCAGTACCACTTACACTATACAATGAATAATTTCACTTGTATAATAACCTTCTGGGAAGACTTTCCAGTAGATTTTTGAGCATGGTTTTGAAAATGTGTGATCATTTAGCCATTAGACGTTAGTGAGATCAGGTGATGATGTAGGTTGAGGAGGACATGGGTGCAAGGTAGCATTCCAAGTCATTCCAAAGGGGTTTAGTGGGAATGAGGTTAGGATTTAGTGGAGGCCATTTACAATCTACACTAACTTTAGCAAACCATGTCTTCATGGAGCTATCAATGTAGTGGTAATGTACACGCTAGAGCAAATCAAAGGAACTTGTACTTGTATGTTACTCCATTCTGGGCTTTCAACATTTTGGCGACAGTTTGGTGAAGTTTGCACTTAAGGTGTCACATAAGGTGTGACAGTCAGGTATCTACATATTTTTAGTCAATCTTACTGTGAAAATTCATTCCTACGTATAGTATGTATAAATATTTTATTACTGGTAATTATGTGATGGTCAGGGAAAACTGTCAGATATTTTTTATATTTTGGTAAGATACAGTTTCTTACAGTTAAGGTGTTAAAGGTTTAACGCCTTAACTGTAAGAAACCGTTTCTTACCAAAATAATACAGAAATAAATGTCCTTATAATCTTGAATATTTGGGTAAGGAACCAGGTTCACAGATGGAGTGGTAGAAGTTCAATTCACTCTAAAGGGTTTTAAAACCTGCTAGCGGAGTGTGACTTCCTCACAGTGTATGGCTTTGATGGAGTTTTAGGAAGTTATGTGCTGCTTTTAATGGAAAATTATGTTGGTAATCATATATCCTCTATAAAATGTCCACAACGCAGTGTCGTTTTCAGATTTATATACATTCCTGGACAACAAATGGCATAATCTTTAGCTTAAGTTCTTTTCTTTTTAGAAATATAGGGATATGGATTTTTCTTTTGATTTCTATACATGCCAAAGCCTTGTGGATGCACCTGCTGGCACCTATCTATAGAAAAAAAAACCATTAAAATCATTGGTATGCTGCAGCAGCAAAAGGAAACAAGTAAATGGTGGCGCAGAAGCTCTCAAGAGCGCATTTGCTTTAATCTTCCTCGTTTTCTAAAAAAACTCTCTGCCGTTAAGACCATTAATGCTATGAGAAATAGTAATGCTAATATTTCACCATTTTGGGCTTTTAGAGCAAAGTCTATAAATGCGGCTGGTTGTCACGTTCAAAAAGTCATAATTAAGAATCCGCATGAAATTCTCGTTAATATAATTCCAAACCGATGTTGGGCATTTGTTGTTAACGTACCTGCCCGGGCGGCAGCGTACAGCGGCAAGCCAGTTATAACTGCAAACTCGTCGGTATGTAGTGCGCAATCCTCTGCATCGGCCTGGTAATTGAGAATCAGCAGCTTCACCACCTCCAAATGGCCCTGCTGGCATGCTGTCGCCAGCATCAAGTTCAACAAATCTTTTTGGATGCATGGAACTATAGAAAGGTGACACAAGGAAAAAACAGTAAGCCTACAAACACAAATGTAACCCTTTTAAATGTGGCATTTATTTTCTAATAAAATCAGTTCCTGGTGTGTGCAATTTTTTGAATTCCTTTTTCCATTTTGGACACACCAGATGTGCTTTTTAAAAAAGTCTTGTTTTTCTATTAATCCCTACTATTCATCCAGACCAAGCTAAATGCTATTTAATTCTCCAAAGTAGCACACAGCTCAGCTTTAAATCTACAGTACTTTGTAAACACATTTAATAGACAAAGCTATGTGCATTTAGAATTTCATATTTCAGAAGGCTTCATTAATATATTTATTTTACCCAAACCAAGGCAATAACTGACAATCAATTCATGGGTATGTAACAAATGCTGGCAGAAAAAATGGTCTCATGCTACAATTATCTGGGCACAAAAAAACATGACCAAAAAAAATTCCAGATAACGAATGAGAAATAAATAATTAGCCACAACTAAACTGTAACACAACCCACGTTCATCAATGCCACTGCTAAATCTTTTAGTGCTTTAATATTAACACACAAAAATGAAATCGGTCACAAATATATGCTTTCAGGAATATAGCAGAGTGGGGAGTCTTAAATGAATTCACTTACACTGAATCGAGTCCAGCAGCTCTTGAACCACTGTGTGATGACCGTAATGTGCAGCCAAGACAGCAGGATTTCCTTCTCTGGGTTCTTGGGGAAACGTGACCCGAGCATCTTTCAGCAGGAACCGAACACTCTCAATGTCTCCATGCCGACTGGAAGCACATAGGAGCCCTAGCTGCAAAAAGCACATGCAAACACTATTAAAATTTTTTTTAAAGTGGTAGCTGAGTGGTTGGATGTTGGATTTCTGATTGGCAGGCTGAGATTTGAAATCCCAAGATGCCACTGCTGGGTCTCCTATACAACGCCTTTGACTCTTGTTCCATTGTAATAAGATCATCTTAAACATGGGTGAATGCCAAATGCCAGAACTCTAACAATAAAAAAATATATTTTTTAAATAAATAAAAATAATGAATAGAGCACACAACCTTCTAGAGCAGGGGTCACCAACCGTTTTGAAACCGAGAGCTACTTCTTGGGTACCGATTAATGTGAAGGGCTACCAGTTTGATACACACTTCTGAAATAACAAATGTGCTCAATTTACCTTTAATTATATGTTATGATTAATAATTAATGATATTCGTCTATGTAAAGTCCCTGATCATGTTAATGATTTCTCACAATAATTAACAATGATTTAACAAGGTAGGAAACAGATCAATATCAATATGCAAAATATTATTTCTATAAATTTCTGCAAGTATTTACATTTTTAAATGATCACTTCTACAACATTTTCACTAGTCACTAACAATTTTGAATAAATCATGCACTACGGTACATCATGTTTGTACAGATTAGCAATTAAGTCATTATGGTTTTTTTTTATATTGTCATTTTCAAATTCACACAAATGCAAGTGTGATTTAAAAAAGAATAGCAACAAAATAAATTGGAGCTCACTGGTAAGTGGCGCTATGGTGAGGACCATATAAGTTGCCTGCCGGCACAGTGTTGGTGGCCCCTGTTCTAGAGCATTCGATTGCTAGGTTACTTTATTGCCTCCTTTGGTTGCTCAGTAATCAGATATTATTGAGGTTATTATTTTTAAATGTATTTGTATTATTTAAAAAAAAAAATGCAAGTGAAGAATAATACATAAAAAGACATGCCCTAAGACAATATATGATGAGGTGTTGTGATGGAGCTCACAAAAAGTAAAGTTACTGTAAATTAGCTATTCAAATTGCTTGTTTAAATTCCTTTGATTCCAAAACATAGAAATACTATTACACTAATTCAGTAATATAATCGGTTGGTCCTTTATTTCACACCATTCTGTGTACAATTTATGACACTATTTTGTGTGAAAACCGAAGGAGATAAGCATTTTTTTAAAGACCTAGCACCAATAAACAGGACATGATCAGTCACAAAGATGACTATTTTCATTGTGATGTTTGATGTAAACATAAACTGAATTAGTTTGTATTGAAATATTAATTTCTTTTTTTTTTTTTTTTACAGAACAGGTCAGGGTAGATTACAGCATGATGTGAGAGTAAGATCATTTACTGCAACATGTGATAAGATGAGATTATACCCTATAATATAATAAATTCTCCATGAAATTAATATTAGTGAATTGCCCTTTAATAAAAGCTTCAATACTTCACATAGTTTTTGAGATATAACAAAGCGGGAAAAAAGTTTACTTTATTTATTAATAGTTTTCTATTCCCCACATTTCAGTGTCTGCTATTGCTACTGTCTCAAAATCAATATTATTACCAGCTGCAAATATTAATGTGAATTCATATTCAAATATATAAATGTGGATTACTAGCTTTAATAACCTGACATTAATTACCATTTCTTAGTGTATGCAGTGAAAATGCTTAGTTTATTGTAAAGTACATCACAAGCAAAAGTCAAAGTCGATCATCAGAACAATTCACATCCCAAAAATAATAAATCACAAAAAAAGACAAACAAAATAAGGAATAGCAGGCATTTCAATCCAAACCACTTCCCTCCAGCTGTTCATAATACAGTCCTAAAATATATAATGAATCAAAACTTGTTCTCAAACACATGGGGATATAAAAAACTGTGTCTGGTTTCCTAAATTTTCTATCCAAATTCCAGATAAATTTAGATTAATATTTCTGTTCCAATGTAGCAAAATTACAAATTTGAATAATGACAGTACCACAGCCATCTGTTTTCAAAGGGAACAATGTTCACCCAAAACTTTCATTCATGCATGTTCAACTTCCCCGACACAGCTTGGCCAATTAAAAAAATGCAGTGACTGGCCTTATGTGTCTCTGAGTAACTTGTCGTGAGATAGAAGAGTTTTGGTGCAAAATGGGAAATGAGAGAAAATGGGTTAGCATTTACATTTAACTACGTATCAAATGAAATACCGCAATAAAGGAGTAGCAAGCCAAAAGGTTAGGTGATTAGAATTAATCATAAAATTACTTAGGTAGAAATGCATGTGTTATCATTTTAATATGTAATGTTAATATGCAAATCTATTCATGCTCTGTTCGGTATCTGTTTATACATGTGTGGTACGTGGACAAAATATGTATCTTTTTTTTGACCCCAAGAATATTAAATGTTTCTCACAGGAGTATCCTGCCTGCACATTACTTGATGTATTACTTGCAGTTTTGGGATCCAGCTGATACTTAACATTTACAATGCAAAAAAAAAATCCATTGGCTGTATCAGCTTTTCTGTACCAGCATCAGGAAGTGATAACCACTTCCCTCTTTTTATTCTGACTTGCACTGGTTGAGAGTTTCCATGCTAGAAGCCATGCTTAAGGTTCCCTTTGAACCAGGGGTTATAGTTTTTCTCAAATGCTAAAACACAAAAGCCAATCCTCTAAACCAAATGACCAGTTGTCTAAACACATTTACTAAATCTGGCCATCATTTTCCAATATCATAAACACATTTCATATGAAGACACAATTCACAAAACACAATCCTCCGTTCTCATAAATCTTAACACATTATTCTTTGCTAAAACACAAGCTGCAAAAGAACTCTGCTCATATTCTCAAATGAAAGCCCATGTGATGCAAAATGCTTGCCACAGTCAGCAATATTTGAACACAATGAACACACCTGGCGTCATTCATTACACACAACGACTCAAAATTGAAGACACTTGTTGCTAATGCTGTGACCACATGTACAAAAGCAAGTTCAGAGTGTACAGTTTGCTGAAGATTCCAAACAAACACAATGGATGAAGGCAGAGTCAGGGGAAGAGGAATTTGAGTCAGAGGAAGGAGAAGAGCTGGCCATGGAAGAAGAGGAGCAGACCAACGTGGAAGAGGAGGTCAAATCAGTGGAGAAAGAGGAACAGGCCAACGAGGAAGAGGAGTTCAAATCAGAGGAGGAAGAGGAGCAGGCCAATGTGGAAGAGAAGTTCAAATCAGAGGAGGAAGAGTAGCAGGCCAACGAGGAAGAGGAGTTCAAATCAGAGGAGAAAAAGTAGCAGGCCAACGAGGAAGAGGAGTTCGAATCAGAGGAGGAAGATGAGCAGGCTAACAAGGGAGAGAATTTCAAATCAGAGGAGGAAGAGTAGCAGGCCAACAAGGAAGAGAAGTTCAAATCAGAGGAGGAAGAGTAGCAGGCCAACAAGGGAGAGGAGTTCAAATCAGAGGAGGAAGAGGAGCAGGCCAACAAGGGAGAGAAGTTCAAATCAGAGGAGGAAGAGTAGCAGGCCAACAAGGGAGAGGAGTTCAAATCAGAGGAGGAAGAGGAGCAGGCCAACAAGGGAGAGAAGAAGGTCCAGGAGGGAGAGCAAGACAACCTCGCACCATCATTACGGACGAGATGCGAGCAACAGTCATTGACCATGTCATTGTCCACCATTATCAGGGCATTCAGACAACATAACAGGTATTGTACTCTATTGCTTTTTTTACTTTACTGTGAAAGTAGCCTATTGGTTTCAAATCAGATGTTACTGATGTAACAACTGATCTAACATGTTTCTTTCTTTAGAGTTGAAAGAGGTGGGAGGGTTGCCATATTTACAGCGGCACAAGAAACCCTTATTGTGGATATGGTTCGTAAGAACAACCTCATCAGACTCCGGGAGATCAGAGACAAGGTCATTGCCGATAATGTCAACTTTGAGAGCATTGATGATGTCAGCTTGGCCACAATAGACCGAGTTCTCCGGCGCCAAAAGATGCGGATGAAACAGGTCTATAGGGTTCCCTTTGAGCGCAACTCTGCGCGACACAAAGACCTACGTTACGAGTATGTGCAAGTAAGTATACACCCATGTTCACAGTACAGTTAGTGGACATACTGTGTTGCTCAGTGGCCTACATTACTTCTGGACAATACTGTGCTACCTGATTGACTGTTGTTCTGAACACCTGTGCACTTTCACATTTTCACAGAGGATTTTACAGTTGGACTCGATGGCCCGACCTCATGAGTACCTCTTTCTGGATGAGGCTGGCTTCAACCTGCAGAAACGAAAGCAAAGAGGCCGTAACATTATTGGCCAAAGAGCCATCACTGAGGTTCCTGGCCAACGGGGGGGTAATATTACTCTTTGTGCGGCCATGGGTTTGGAGGGGCTTGTCCACCGGCATGCTGTCCTTGGGTCTTACAACACCCAACGTCTCCTCACCTTCTTAGATGAGCTAAAAGACATCCTCCTGGACCGCCAACAACACCATCCTGGGCCTGCACATCAAATTTATGTGATCATTCGGGACAATGTACGCTTCCACAAAACAAACCAAATCAGAGAGTGGTTCACCACCAACAGTAACCACTTTTTAGCCGTCTGTCTGCCACCCTTCTCCCCTTTCCTAAACCCTATAGAGGAGTTCTTCTCATCACGGAGATGGAAGGTTTATGACAGACAACCATACACTAGAGAGAACCTCCTAAGGGCAATGGAGCTGGCCTGTGTTAACATCCCAGTGGAGGCCTTCCAAGGATGGATTTGCCATTCCAGGGCGTTTTTCCCACGGTGCCTCACAAATTGAGCATTGTGTTTTCAATTGTTTTGCTGTAGTGTGTAATGATGTGTGTAGTGTTTACATTTTAAACGCTTCGAGCTGTTTTTTGGTGTGAAAGTTTAAGTTTTGAAGTGAGAAGGTGTGGTTGTGTTTATATAGCTTTAGAAAAAGGTGTTGTGTTTAGACATTGGGGAACATGGAGGAAACGTTTGTGAAATGTGTTTTAGCATTTGAGAAAAACTGTAATATAAGCAAATATCCCCTGCGTCGTTGCACTGAGAGTTACATGATACTTTTCCTATAAGGGTGATGGTGTTGATCATTGATATCATGTAAATTATTATAAACTATTAATTATTTTCCATTCATTTTTAGAGAAAACATAATATCATTTAAAAGCACTTGAGATTACATAAAAACCCTAAAGATGGCTCCAGACTGCAATTTATACACTCTGTATCTGTTCTGCTACAGTGTCTTTGGACTACAATTACCAAGAATAGTTTTGCTCTCAAATCTTAATCAATGACAGGCTTGATTATTAAGTATTAAGTCACTTTCCGTCTTAACAAGTTTGAAGGCACTTTCTGGAGTCTTGATCCATTGATTTTGTCTTTCATTTTATCCTCAGCAATGATATAGTTTAGTTTCCTCAGTTTATAGTTTCTGGCAGCTGCTCTGGAGAGCATAACAGTATTAAGTCACTTTCCGCCTTAACAAGTTTGAAGGCACTTTCTGGAGTCTTGATCCATTGATTTTGTCTTTCATTTTATCCTCAGCAATGAGAAAACTATATGAACCTAATGAATGAATATCTGATGAAACCCAAAAGAGGATGAAATCCCCTAATGAATCTGGCTCCTTTGTTTCTTCCTCATATTGCCTCAGGGATGTTTTCTTCACCACTGTTGCTTGCAATAAACTAATCGGAATACATTCATGAATTTTAAATGATATATTCTTTATATTATAATTATTATTAAATACTAGTTTCTAGCCCTATGCTTACTGTTCACTAAAAAAAGATTTTATTTAAATTAATAAACAGAACAATAATTAAAAAAATATATAAACAGAATTAATTATAAAATTAAATAATATTAATAAAAGCTGCTTGCTGACTGAAAGTAATAAAACTACGTGCATGTTGACCCAGAAGCTGCTTAATGCTCGTAAGTGATCTAGGGTTTGGTGTACCCAGGAGGGTTTTTTTTATAATAGTGACAAATGTGAGGAATTGGGTTTGATTAGGGGAGAGAGGCTCAGGTGCAAGAGCACAATGATGTGGTCATTAGGAGATGCTGGAAATTTCAGCTTCACTGACTATTACACCTCATAAAATTATTTTAGCAGTGTCCCTACAGACAGCTCGAACATCTAGAATCACTTATAGATTGATTTGTTGCATTTTACAGCGATTGAGTCAGTCATTTCTAAAATATAATTTTTTTGTGTGTGAGCCTCTACATGTATTTTGCAATCTGGCTATAAAACAGGCTATAAAAATGTCCTAGCGTGTTCGCCTTTATTGTTTTATGGTTATAAATAAAACAATGCATTTCTCTATTAAGCATCCATCTCTATTTCAATTATGTTTTTACAGAGATTTATAATTTGAGGAAAAATGCTGATACTTTAAAACATACAACGATTTGTCATGGTTTACTGTACAGTATTTTACTGCTGGTTTCAATTTCATCAGCACCCTTACAGTTAATAGTTTCTGGCAGCTGCTCTGGAGAGCATAACAGTATTAAGTCACTTTCCGTCTTAACAAGTTTGAAGGCACTTTCTGGAGTCTTGATCCATTGATTTTGTCTTTCATTTAAGTCTTTGTGCATAAGCGTAAACATTTTATCCAAAATCAAGCCTTCTGAACCATTTTGAAGAGAAAACCAGGTTGGAGAATGAAAACTCCTTCTTGGTGAATAATGCATATACCAATGGCCAATGTACCAAACAGCCCTAATGATTCAGCTCCATAATATACACTGGGCTGCTTTTCCTTGTGTGCAGTGGTGTGAATAAACAGAAAAATGTATCTTGGTTCGAATCACAGCTCACAACATCAGGTGCAGCATATCACTTAGACTATGACCTGTGGGCAGATCAAGCCAAAGCTTTTAAAAGCTATTAAGATGTATCTGGACAACTGCCTTTTAGCAAAAAATAACCAAACTGTGCAGTTGTGTATTCAGTTAAGACCATGCGCTTTTACATTGAAACTTGCAGACGGTTACAAATTAAGTCACATGAATCCCATGTTTGCAGTTTTCTCAGTTTTACAAAATATGTTCTATCCACAATAACTGGCTAAAGTTGATACAGCAGATAGCGTGATATATTATACTAATAGCAGCAGCATCAGTGAGATTTATTCAAGAACAAAAATTTTGAATAATAATAAAAAAATTTATTTATTTTTTTTTTTTTTTGAAATTATGTTTGGTTGCTTAGAAATTGCAGTACAAATGTTTTTTTTTCCAACTATGCTATATATATATGTATATACGTATATGTATATACGTATATACATATATATATGTATATATGTACATATGTGGATATATTAATGTGCTACTCTAAATGTGTCTCATGGTGACATCATGTGGTTTTGACAAACTGCCAGACTCAATACTGTTTCGGCTGATATCATACAAGAGACCTTGACATCAGAAACTTCAAGAACAGAATTGTACACAGCTAAGACATGCTCCTGCGTTTGTACTCTACCCAGAATGCACATCTACATGCAACTTCAGAGTATAAGTCTGTATTAACAGCCGATATCTAAATGCTGCTATGTGCAATTTCTATATAAGTCCTCACAACAGTCACTTTGCTCAATCCTGATATTCAAATGCAGCCTAAAGAAAACAAAACAAAACTGTGTAAATACAAAATATCCTAGAGAGGTATGTCTTTTTTTTTTAAATAAAGATTCAAAAGAGACTTGATACAGCAATCCCTCTGTTTAACGTGGTAGTTACGTCCCAAAACCGCCCGTGATAACCGCCACCCCAAAAATGCTATTTTATGTATACAGTACTGAATTAAAATTTCACTTCATTTTATAATTAATAAGTATATTTTCATAAATAATTTCCATTTCAAAATAAACCTCCATAAAAACAATTCCCTATAAGTGTTTTGATCTATTGTGCAATCCATGAGAGACCGGGAAAATCAGCCAAAATTATCAACTTGTGCTGTTAATATCATGAACAGCAGCTATGCTAATTGCTCTCCACTGCTTCTCTTTCTCTCCCCATTCCGAGACACCCTGAGGTTGGGCCAGCTCCAGTCACCTCCCACCTAGTGATGATTACGGACCTTGGAAGAAGTAGATGGCGAACTCGCAAACATCCCAAACCATCTAGAGACGTACCAGTGCCAATTGGATCCCGCTACATGTGTGGAGTTTTGACATTGGACCTCCTGGAGTGTTTAAAGGCTCTGGCATGGAAAAGCTGATGCTGGATCTGTGATGATCACAAATGCTGAGCTCATAAAACTAGGAGCTACTTACCATATAGACAGTATAAGACTGCAGGAAGAACATCACTTATAATCTTATTCTCCAGTAATCATGTTAGTTCTCACTCTCCAGTGTTCTGTATAATTACAATTTTTTTGATTAAACTCTTGATGTCACCCAAATGAGGATGGGTTCCCCTTTTGAGTCTGGTTTCTCTCAAGGTTTCTTCTTCATAACATCTAAGGGAGTTTTTCCTTGCCACAGTCACCATGGCTGCTCATCAGGGATAAATGCACACTATTCACCTTCACTGTTGATTTGTGTAAAGCTGCTTTGAGACAATGTCTGTTGTGAAAAGGGCAATACAAATAAACTTGACTTGACTTGAGTTGAGTTTCGTGGCAAATGCAATTCCGCGATTACACGGGGGCGCCAGATTCGAACCGTGGTAAAGCGGGGGGGTGTACATGCACAATAAATACAAATCTCATAGAATGTTAAATATTAGCTTAATTTACCAATTTTATCGTTTCTTTTTCTGGGCTTAAACTTTTTTTTGCAGTAAATACCTTCCAAATCCGGTATAAGAAATGGGCAGGCATACGTGAGACATACGTTTAAATATTTTTTGTTGGGATCATTAGCCTCCTATTGTTGTTCCAGAAGCAATAACTGGGCACTAGACATGACTTGACTCTTGGATGGATTTAGTTGAAGAGAAAAGTTGTGAAAAATGTGTGGATCTTTTCATTTCGTTTAGATTCTGAGAGAAACTGCTTCTCTGTATATTAAGGTCAACCTATTTCACTGGTGCATGATGTACTACATCCAGACTGGACATACTGACAGTAAGAATATTACATAAGCATGTGCTATAAATCAACAACTAACATGGCTATGTCTAAGAGAGAAAAGCAAGCAACAACACAGAGAATAAGACAGAATATTTTTTTTCTTCATTTTGGTGATACAATAGAAATATCTAAAGCTGCCAAGGCAGTTTTATCCGGTTCTGCCTTACCGTGTCTGCACGTCCTCCACTGTTCTCCTGGCAGGCGATCCGGATCAGCTCGTGCGCCTTGCGCTCTTCGCCTTGTCCATATGCCTCGTAGATATTTTCTACGGTGGGCGATTGGGACAAAACAGCACTGCCAACCGCCGACTGCTTGGCTCCCATTTCTGCACTGCCTGTACCAGGGCATAACAACAGAGTGCTAGGTTAATTCAGCTTCAAAATTGAGTGATAAATGCTGGTAAAACACTTGTACACAGCTCTGGAAAAGCAGCTGCAGAAAAAAAATCAGGTCAGTCTCATGAAGAATTTACACACCACTCCCCCCTGGGCTGGAGCTACACCACCGAGAACAAGACCATCACACTGTCGCTGTCACCGTGGACTCCACCGAGGCAGACAGCGCATATTTTATATACTGTGCATATAGTGTGTAGAGGGGTATTTGTGTATAGTGGGAGGATAGGTGGTACAATCTGGCAGGTTGCAGACAGACACGTTTACAGCAATGCACATCTCACTATAACACAAAAACCTGCATAAACAAGACAGGCGAGGAATTCATGCAAGGTATTCACACACACAAACACAGGGAGCTGACGATCTCAAAAAACAACGCTGCTTCTTAGCCGATTATAATCAATACGTCTGACCTCGGTTGTGAAGCTCAAGATCAATTGTCTAATTTTAGAATTCGTTATCAGCACCGGAGTAAAAGCTGATGGAAGTATAAACAAGCGCATTATTCTGCATTCCATAATGCGCTTGTTTATACATCAATCAGCTTTTATCCCTTCATGCGTTCAGCTTATATTTATTTTAGATGAAGCTACTCGACAGCATGACATTCAGCATTTAAAGAAAGAATATTTATATATACACAGATAGTCCCCGGAGTTATGATGGTTCGGCGACTTACAATTTTTCGATCTTACAGTGACGATAGAGACATAACAATGCGGAAATTGTAAAAATATTTAGCTAGGCAGGCAGATGTAGCAGCGTAGATGCGGTACGATACGTTGGTGAGAATAAGACGTCACATGGCGGGAGATGCGTATATCCTGGCAGCGTCCCAACATATTGTGCCAAGCTAAATATTTGTACTATTTTGTCTTATAACTATCATAGGATCGAAAAACCATAAGTCTTCAAACCATCATAACTCTGAGACTATCTGCATATATAGATTTTTTTTTTCTTGTAATGGTAAATGTCATGCTGTTGAGAAGCTACGTCTAAAATAAACGTGAGCTGAACGCATTTAGTCTGTAAATTAGATGTGGCTGTCTGGAGCCCCATTTACACTTATTATTGTTATTAACAAACATTCAGGGTGATGGGAACTCCAAGTAGAGGTTTCAAAGAGGCGTTTTGTCTGGTCACTTAAATCACATTTAAAGCTCTGGGACACATATGGCATGTGGTCTCACTGCAAAACAGCAACAATGGATGGCATAATCGACTACATCATTGCCCTCGCTGAAACTTTTGCAATCGATGAAATGCCACAGAAGGGTTGAGCTCTGTGCCGCTAGGTGATCTCAGCAGACCTCAATGTGGCTGCAGCATTTGTCTTATTATCTCTCATTAATTTTATTATATTTTGTCAGAATACGGTTTAAAACTGTGCATCCAGGCACATGAAATATGAACAGGAGTTTCTGGTTTAAGGCACTCGAGTGATCAAAAACCATAAGATATTTCATCCAAGATGAGTTAAGACCAGTTTAATCTCATACATAAATGTTATGTAATTTATTAATACATTTCTGAAAGCTAGGAGCACTCTTTCACAATCAATATTCATGCACTTTTTCCTTAGTAATTTACATAAATTGACCCACACACACACACACCTAAATTCTACAATGCACCATAGTACTACATGATAGCAGTGTTGCCTAATACAATGAGATGCACTGAAAAGATGAGATTAGTTTATTTACATACCCATTTATACGTTTACAGCAATGTAGAAAAGTGACATGAGCCTGGGGCTCGATTTTTGATCTGATTTAAAATATATAGAGTTTTTCACTTTCTCTGCACTAAAAACGGCGCAACCGACCAATTGAAATGTACAGTAAATAATATCTTAGACTAATCAGACTACTTATTATTGAGCCAGTTACCCACATCTTTGGCTAAAAGATCCTTTATGTGTGTGATTGAAATGCAAAGGGCCTGACATGAATAATTAAGTTTGCTGAAGGCGCTCGGCTGGAGAAAGCCTGTGGGAGAGAAACCATTAGACAAGTTGAGGCCTGCGTCAATACAATGCAATGCCTTTTGGTTTCACTGCTTCACCAGGTCTCAAGTCATTAAAAATCCAAACAACACACAGAGGACAGCTGAAAATCTAGAATCTGCCTCCTTTCGCTTCCATTATTCAAGCCAGTATGCAGTAAGAAGCAAGACTGGTAGAAAGGCATAAGAGATGCAAGCAAACATCATTACACTGACCTCCATCAATTATCTGACCATCTAAGTGGATCCATTATGTTACTGATAATTGGAGATGATTCACTACGACTTCTCCAGAAAGCTTCGGAGTCAAACAGTAAACACTTCGGCATGCCACAGATTTGCACGTGTAATCCTTGAATAATCAAACTGAACGACGAATAGTCTTTTCACTTAAAGATACAGAGGTTGTAAATCTTCAAAAACACCAACCTAGTGAACCAGTGTTGATTTATTTATTGATAGAGACCAAAAAAAGCACTTCTGTACATCGCTGTAAGGAGTCTGCTAAATGCCGTGTTTAGCAAAATAATGTAAATGGAAAAAAAAGGGCGTGCTTTAAAAACAAACAAAACAAAAAAACAACAACAAAAAAAAAAAAATTTGTTTTGTATGATAAGATGTTTCTTTAGCATTCATGGAAGAAGTCTTTAGCATCAGCTTTTTGTAACATCTAGAGATGCTGTACTGTAGCTATACTTTTTTTTTTCAGGTCAGAAAAAATATTCAGGTGAAGAAACGTGCCATTTTTCCCCTGTGTACATGATAAGCTGCATATTACTGTCGTATTAATTTCACAAGAAGAAGTGTGAGAGAGAGACAGAGAAAGAGTATGGAAAAAGATAGAGTGTGAGAGAAAGAGTGTGAGAGTGTGTGTGTGTGTGTGTGTGTGTGTGTGTGTGTGTGTGTGTGTGTGTGTGTGTGTGTGTGTGTGTGTGCGTGAAAAAGATCTGCTTCTAAAATACTGTAAATGACAACAAGAACTAATTACAGCTATTAACTACAAATAGATGAAACGTATTACATCCAATCGTAATTTTTTTTATATTGTTGCTCAAATGTAATGGGATAAGATACATAAAACAATATGCTGTTCTTGTAAAATTAGCAACTTCTTTCAATATATTGATATAAAAAAAACCTACAAAATAGCATCTATATTTTTGGCACCACTGTGCGGCGTATCACGTTTAAATATGTTTTTGCAAAAGGCAGAATTGAGTATGTTTTTATTTTCTGACTGTTAAACAGAAAAAAACTCTGTCACATCATTATTAAAAATTACAACACTATGTGCTAAAGGGGCAAGAAATACGTCTCTAAATACTTTCCTCATTTCTTATATATGTATGTATATCTTTTACCTTTTATCTCCTGCCACACAGAACTACATATTAGAATTATATTTCTTATAAAAAATAAAATAAATACATAACTATCTATGAACACATCTCAGACCCAAATGTTCACTTCTACCCGAAAAAGGAGTGGATCATAAAATCACTGCAGGGCCTGTTTATTTTCTGCATCAAAGCAGTCCAAATTATATTAATCATTATTTGGTCACATGACCTGTGTCACGCCAACAAAACTAGGTATCGTAGGTCTGAGCAAGATGACGACAATATTTCTACAAAATTGTGTGTATGTGTATATATATTAGTTATAATTTTCATATATTTTCATTGGTCATATATTTTCATTGGTCCCCCACCCCCAATATTTTAGCCACTTTATCATTTTTAGAATAAAAGGATATTTCATTATTTTGATTTTACTTAATGATTGAGTGAAATCAGTAAAATTTAGATATATGTGTTATATGTAGTGGGAAAAACAGCTAAGAAATGAAGTAGTCTCGAGACTGATCTAAAGTCTTGGTGCCTAATATTTGAAATGATATTAATGTTTGATTGGTGTGTCTGTGTCTCAGCTCTTCTCCACGACTCGAGCAGTACGTCCCAGAGGAATAATTAAATAGTCTAAACTGTTTAAGCAAGAAAGACCTTGAACGTTAAGAATACATGTTTGTTTAAACAAACAATCTCTAGATCCTTTATGAACACCAGCAGCGAAATTGTTTCAAAGGAATCATTTGACAAAGATGGAATTCAGTAAACAAATTGTTATTTTCAAAAAGATCTTGAATGAAACTGACTTCCCTTCCTAATGTAGATCAAATGCAAAACTCGTATGTTCCTCCTCTGAAGCATGTGAAGTCAGCTATACTTCTAATCAGGGCATTGTAACACACTGAGTGTCATACCCTTTTCTTCATACAACATATGAACGAAAGTAGTGGAACATCCTTTTTTCCAGCCATACGATTTTCCCCCACAATAGTATAGGATGTTTCAAAGACATTCTATGTCTGCACAAAAATTTTCCCTTCACTTGCACTATTAGCTTGACAATGCCCCTGCGCTCTATGAACGCCCTTCTGGATGACCGAGTACAAATCTACACACTCTAAAATCTAGTGAAACATCTTTCCAGAAGAGTGGAGGGTATTATAATAGCAAAAGGGAACTGAATGGGAAAATTTTGCTTTAAAAAAAAAAAGCACATGAACCTGTCCACAAACCATTTGCCATATAGTGTACATGGGGGTGATTTTCTATCACTAGTGACTCATCGGGAGAACGTCTCTGGGTGACTTTCTAAATATTGCTAATGATTTTCTTTTGTGCCAATTAGGAGCCATGCTGTACATTTGAACCGTTAATAGCAACATTAAACGAGGGGAAGTGGTACTCAGTGGTTAAGGCGATGGACTTCTGATCGGAAGGTTGGAAGCTGCCACTGATGGGATTTTGTTCAAAACTACTCAGTTGTTTAAAAAAAAATAATAATTCTACCAAGTGCCATTCATTAAAATGTAATTTAATGCTGCTGAACATCCATGAAACAAATTAGTTCCTTATAACAGCCACATTCATTTAATCTTCCATCACCTCTCTTTTTTACTCTCTTTTCAAGTAAAGCGTAAGAAAAAGGATCCGAGATTGTCAAGTTAGGCAGAAATCTTACTGCTTCAATTTGAAGACACAATAGACTCTTTCCATTAATGTCTCCATACAGAAAACCTGATTATAATCTTTATTTATTGTGTAGTTCATCCACCAAACAAGCCCCTGATTTTCAGCTGTTATAACAATAATGAGAACGAGTTCTAAATGCAAACCTGTGATTCAAACTTGCAACCAAGAACTTCCGTCCGAGATGTTGTTCTAGAAAATTTATCAATACACTGACCAATTAAATTCAAGAACACCATCAAATAGGTTACAAACGATCGTAAACCAAATCACATCTCGTTATTGCATGAAGCTATAATATTGCATGATGCTTTACACAACAAAAGAGTTCTGGAGATCCTTAAGCGCTTAGTTTATTGGAGTTAAGCCATTCGATGCAGTATGTAACTTGACCCTAATTCTCCCTCCATCTGTTTTTATCACTGTCATGTGAAGACAGCAATTTAAACATACCTTCTCATGCTTTGGAAGAACATCCAACATCTGCTTCCTTATCCATATGGTCCGTGAGACACAGAAATCATCCAAGCCCGCATGACATGGCTTCGCATCTCCAGGTTGCAATAGCGTTACTTTGAATCTGCAAGCGTTATCAGTTTCTCTTTCCCTGTTTTCCCTCCTCCCTGTCCTTAATGGCAAGGTTAGCCGTGTCCACCGCTATCCCCTCACCCCCCGCCCATTAGGCGGTGAAATCCAACCCTCCCTGTAGTGCTCCCAGCGGGCTGTTCCAGGGAAGAGGAGTCCTGCTGTCCCTCGCTAGATGACTTCAGACTCCATATTCCCTGTCCGTGCATCCGTACACCTACATCAGTGAGCTGGAATTGCTTTCTATATCGTGCAGGATGTTGTGGGTGCACCGTCACATAAACATGGTGCAGACGTGACAGGACTGAGACATGAGGAAAGGATGTGCACCGTCTCCCACACACACATTTACTCACTCTCTCTCTCTCTCTCACACACACACACACACGAACAGAAGCTGGTAGCGACACTTTGATAGCTGATGCTGAGTTTGTCAAATCATTGACACTGAACCTGACTCAAGGTTAAAGCATTCAACTGTCTACTGAAAGAAGATATTTGGTCATTTTCCTGTATTATTGTTCATTTTGAGATTTTGCAGCTTCACAACTCCACCATCTTTATAAATGTAAATCGCTCTGTATATATTCAGCTTTAACCCAAATTCCAATCCAATTTCATATTACAATATAATAAATCTAAACAAAAGTTCGAAGGGAAATGAATATTTGATATGCAGTGTATAATGTATAAAAATTTTGGATTTTCTTCCAACTTTAATGATATAACATCCAATTATTAGGAAATAAATTAAGAAAAATGGGGGTAGCTGCCCAAACAATAACCTGGGTGCATAAATATGTGCAGCCTTTAGTTACGGGACATGTGACCAATGTCATTCAAACTCATGTTCAGAAGTAATTAATGTACACCTCCGTTTGCATTTCGTTTCTTCACATTTTCTGTGTTTCGTCAGCTTTCAGCTTTCAGTACATGTAGGGCTGTGGTCCCAAACCAATTTTTGAATCATGACACGGGCATCACATGCAATAACATGCATATTAGATGACTATTAGGCATATCACATGATTTAATGTTTAATAAATTTTTACATGTGCAATAAAAATGTAACTCATTATAATGCAGAGTTGGTGGGAGCTTAAACCTGGCAGACCGTGAAAGTCAATAAAATTTTAAAAAAAATTATTATTGTACTGTTTTATTCTTTCTGTGTGGCCTTGTGCCAAATGATCCACAGCCTGGTGGCTGGAGACTTCTGAAAGGTATTGGACAGGAGAGTGGTACAAAATATTTTCAAAAACATTGGACACCATTTAAGAGTGATATTATCATGACCATTATAAAAAAAATGTATTAATGTAATTAATTAGATTAATTAGTAACTGATCTGAATAGTGCCAAGACACCTTTAGCATTAACCTCCTACGACCTGGGTGTCCACATATGTGGACATTGTGCACAATGGTGTCTTTATTGTTTTCTGTAGATACAGACCGAGTGTCCACATAAGTGACATCATTTTTTCCCAAGAAGAGCTTCATGTTCAAATAAAATATATGGTTATTATAATTATTGGTTCTTCCTAACCCCAAATAACTGGAAGAAATCTAAAATGCAAGCCAAACCAAAGCTCAGGTCTTAGGAGGTTAAATGATCTGCAGGAATATCTGACAAGTACTTTCTTAATCTGTATATTTGTCTACAACCTGTCACAAGACTGAAGCACTTTATTAAAAAAAAGTAAAAATAAGTTAATTAATATCTAAGTCAATCTACATGTTGGCAAAAATGGTAGAACCTTTTGTGCTTTTGAATTTTAAAGGATATGCTTGCTATATGTTCCGTTTATCAAGCAAAGAAAATCATTCTCAAAGTGAAGTCTGGGGGTAAATGAATCATGCTAGGATACTACCATTCTTTAGCAAGGCCCAAATACCGTCTCATTTGCACAAAAACATGCAGGGCTGTCAGACTCACACTCACACAGCTCACACTTTCCCCTGATTCCAAGCGTATGGATATACCACAAGCAACAAATTTCTAATTTAACTTAAAAAAATCTATTTTCCAATGTTAGACATTGTGTTAGACAAACAGCAATGATCCCAACTAAATCCATTTGTGTAAAAGAACAAGGCCGGTAAATACTACTGCTAACCAAGTCTCATTTATTATTAACTCCACTCTGCTAACGCACAGCGCAGATGCTTATCAACACCTATTTGGAACTGCAAAGTTTCACTTCTTTTTTTTCTATAAGTAGCAGACGCTGAGGTTCCTCGAACCACAGCCACTGCACAGATGTTAGTTCTGGCTTCAGTACAGAGCTTAATAAAGAAACACCTAACAATCATTCACCAGTTTGTGGCACATGAATGGTTTTCTTATGGCACATGACTGGTTTTCTTAAGACAGCGGTGCTTTAGTCCTGCTGCATTTTCCTGTTTCCGTCTGAAAGTACAGTATCTTGTGCTAATTTCAGCTGCTGCTTCTCACCAAAGATTTTTCTTTTCTTACCCCAATCGAGGGGTTTTCAAAAACATGATCCACCATGGGTGATTAATGACCTCCTGCTTTCTATGAACTATGGAATGCTTGCTGGTCTTGTGGATGCAAGCTTGGTATGTAAATTAAAAAATAAAGCCAGAAATTTATTTTAATATTGTATGATTATTATCATGATTATAATAATCGTCCTCTCTACACTGTGCCCACAGACATTCGTATCCATACCATGACTGATGCAGTTGCTGTTTTGCACAAACTTCTGTGTTTCCATTTTGTGCTTATGTACAAGTACACTCTTGTCTATTACTCTTCACTATATCCTAAAAGCAAAAAAAAAAAATAATAACAATAATTATATTTTAATGTAATCATATTTTATGAGCTTAAGGAAGGTTTCCTTTATTTGGCCAAATGTTGTACCACTCTGTCTAATAGTTATTAAACATATTTTGCCAAAAAAACAAATCACTTGATAATGACCTGGTATTTTACCTCCAGCTCAGTGTGCATGTCATAACCATCAAACCAAAGATCATCACTGGAGAATGCATTTAACTAATGATCAGTAGGTCATGAGTTCAAAGCCCAGCACTGCCAAACTGTCACTGTTAGAGCCCTGAGAAAAGACCTTAACACTCAACTGCTTAGCTCTATATATAAACTAAATATAAACTGTGACTTTCACTTCTGTTAGCTGCTAGATAAGGGTGTCTAATGATTGTCATGAAATGTAAACCAGAAATGTATGCTTTTTAAAATTCAATTTCAGCAATTCAAATAAAATCTTTCTTGCTGGTACATCTCAAAGGTCTGCTCAGGATGCTGAGGGGTGGAGCCTTTATGTATATATATATATATATATATATATATATATCTCAATCACACACTAGTATAAAAGACACTAGAATGGCTTGTTGACTTTGAGACTGTGCTTTGGAAGACGAACTCAAAGCTTCTGTTGGACTGCGTTTTGACTCACTCATAAAAACATTGCGTTGTCACCCCATGGCTGTAAGAAACGACTTAAACATTAGATCAGAGAGAGCGTTTAGACTTCTGCTGTGAAGTCAAGCATATATTTAGACAAGTTTCAGTTTCCTTTAAGTTTTTTCCTCTTCATGTTTAATTTATCATTCATCTAACTCGAACAAACGCTGAAGAATGTGTTTATGGGTTTGGCCAGACTATTTCCCTATTAAACGTTCCTCAACAAAGCACGCTCTCTGGCTTGTAAACCAAACAGATTTGTTTAGAAAAGCACAGAAATCTAGCGATTGACATTTTAAATTCAAATGATATTCTCTAAGATTTGAATAAATGAGCAAATTAGCATACTACCGTATGTTAGTACAGACCATTAATTGTTACCGTTTGGACGTATTTTCATGACAGCAGTATGTGCTTTCGGACATTCTAGGGATTTCCCCTTGAATTTCGATATCAGATTTTGACGAAAACATTGCTGATTATGCAATAAAACTTTCTTTCGGCTTCTCCCATTAGGGGTCGCCACAACGGACCATCGGCATGTTTGATTTGGCATGTTTTACACTGGATGCCCTTCCTAACACAACCCTCCCCTATTTTTTCGAGCTTGGGACCGGCACTGAGAGTGGCTGTGGATGGTTCCCTGACCGGGGATCGAACCCGGGCCGTAAAAAGAATTAAGACTAGCCACCCAATGGAGATGTGTATTGCTCTCTTACATGAAAACACACTGCTCTAAGGTTCTCCAATGCAACCTTTTCACCAAAGCAATAAACTGAAGAACTCAAGTGCTTTCTTATGACTGAGAGAAAGTAACAGTGATTTACCATTTTTGATGAAGGTGAACCGTTTTGATTCGTTTTATGATCAGTGGCTTATGGTCTGCTTGAAACGCCATCAGGAAGGCAGCAAACAGGAATCTCACTGGTGCTCATTGTGCAAATAAAACAACTACAATAAGAATAAACCCTGTTTCTTGGTTATGTTAGTTGAAAGTCATCAAAGCATAAGGCAAATCTCCACATGACCACAAACAAATAAAAACCAAATCAGTGCTCAGAGAAGGACTCACCATCTTGCTTGGCATCGCAGCAGGCAGGCTGGTCTTTCGAGTCCTCATTGGCGCCGAAATTCCAGTACATGTTAAAAGAATTAACATGGGCGATTCAGTCCCACTACGGCATCACAAGACCCCCATACAGCCCTAATATTTACTCTTTCACTGAAAAAGACAAAACAAAATATTCACATCAGAGTGGCAATGCTCCAAATAGAACGTGAAATTAGTAAGAACTTTTTTTTTTATATCTTAAGCATCTCTTTGTCTGGCCAAAGGTTATGCTTGCTTAGGGAGTTAACAAAGCAGCAGTAGGACAATCAGTGCTAATCAAATCAGTGAAACATGCAAACACCTCAGCATGAGGCTGCAGAACTACGGTTCATTTTCCAATAAAATGATACGTAGATTCTTTATACAAAATACATTATATGCAATAAGTCTCGATGTCTATTTTAATTCTGTACACAAACGTGGAGCCGTTTCTGATTTGTACAATGTGACACCTTACTATTTGATGTGGAAGACTGTAAATCGTCTACAAAGAGAATAATTTACATATAAACTTTCTTTCGGCTTCTCCCATTAGGAGGAATTTACATAGTTTACATAATTTCTTTGCAAAAAAAAACAAAATAAATAAAAAGACATAAGTCACAATTATCAACCACCATTTCTGTGTATGGATATATTTGTTCCTGGAAAACTGAATGTGAACAACAAAGTTTTGCAAATGTATTATTATAAAATAGAACGAAAGAGGCACAACTACAGCAATGCCTAGACGAGGCCATGTACCAAAAGTCAATCAGTAGTATTGTTCAAAGCAAAGATGCTGATTTGGGAACATTATTTCGAATGATACAATACTTTTTAATCTTACATACATACATACATATATTTCATAAAATGTAACAATATACAATGTATTATGGCATATATGCTACTGTTTGCAATTTGCTTTCTACACTTAACAAAGCTTGGTTTCTTGACTATATCAGGGTTAAGAAGGAAACAAGTTTTTTTCAATTTAAATTCTAATCTTATTTGTCATATACACATTCATACAGAGTACAACATGTAGTGAAATGTTTTTTTATGACTGTGCAAAATATTTTTCAGTTATGTCGTATTTATTTAGCGGTTATGTCGTTTCTTATGTCGCCGAACTCTAATATCTCAAGCACAAGGGGGGAAAAACTTGCCATTTAACGTCAGTTATCTCGATCAGTGCTGTGCAGCCGCAGAAGAATTCGCGAAAGTGGCGGAAAAAATCAAGTCTTACAGCTGCTACAGGTGTTGTATTGTATACTGGTGAATCTCTGCTGTTAGTTAGTGCACATATGCTTTTTGTTGTTAAATGTTATGCAATGAATGGGAGGCGAAAGCGTGGGGAATCCGCGATGCGCTTTGGAAAAAGAAGAGCAGCCGTTAAGAGAGTGCCGGTGGGAAGGCACGCATGAGTGATAACAACGACCGCCGTGAACCAACATATTCCAACAATAACAGACGGTGAGAGTGTGGAAGTTTAAATAGGAGCTGGTGATGATGATAAACGAGCACCATATGTGCGCGATTGAAGCCTGGAGCTTCAGAGAAAGCGGCCGAGAAAGCACCTGACACGCTGAAGGGGGCTGAAGGGGGCGTGGCAGGGGCATTCCTGACAGATAAACATGTACTGTATGTATTTTTATAGCATGCCTTCATCAAAAAAATCACGGCAACGCTGTTGTGTAAAAAAAAACCCTTCAAAAACACGTGCATGCACATTCTCATTTATTAACGCACATCATGTACATAAAGAAATTTCAAGCACGTTAATATACTGCCGCCATTTTGATTTTCGTTTATCTCGATCATCGGTTACCTCGATGCTTTTTGGCAACCCCCTAGGACATCGACATATATTCCACTAATATATATATATATATATATATAAAATACATAAAAAGATATTATAGATAGATAGATAGATAGATAGATAGATAGATAGATAGATAGATAGATAGATAGATAGATAGACATTTTCTAGCATACATTTATTCTTATTTTATTGGTTTATTTATTTATTTATTTATTTTGCATGGACAGTCCTAAAACAGCATTTCACTACATGTTGTACTCTATGTATATATATATCTGTGTGTGTGTATATATATATATACACACATACATTAATTAAACAGAAAAGATGGATATGGGTATGACAGATATTGACAGAGGTACAGATTTAAAGTGTCATTAAAGTGTCCATGTGCCGGTATAAAGTGACACTCTGCCGTGCCAGTCCAGTGTTTTTAACACTAAATGGCCTGTGGAAAGAAGCTCCTTCTCATTCTCTCAGTGGTTGCCTTTAAGGAGTGGAAGTGCTTTCCTGAATGTAACAAAGAAAATAGTCTATTGTTGCGATGGCTGAGGTCCTTTACAATCTTCCTGGCCCTGGTCCAGCACCGCTTACTGTAGATGTCTTGCAGGTCAGGGAGCTCGGTGCGGATGGTACGTTCAGCCGACCGCACCACCCTCTGGATGGCTTGCCTGACTCTGAAGGTAGGCCGTCCCGTTGTTATTGGAGATCAGGCCCACCACACCAGTGTTGTTAGCAAACTTGATGATGGTGGTGGGGTTGAAAGTGGCCACACAGTCATATGTGTTCAGAGTACAGCGGGGCTCAAAACACAACCTTTAGGAGCTCCAGTGCTGAGGGTGAGGGAGGAAGAAGTGTGCTTGCCCACCCGTACGGCTTGTGGTCTGTCTGTCAGGATTTTTGACTGAACTTATAGGCCTGGAATTTGAATGCACTTCCTGCAGGTCAACAACTTTAACCTCTGAACTACCAATGTCCCTGCAGCACAATACAGAGGACACGTGCCGACAACAAGCAGATTCTGTGTGCAGAATATTATTATTCTTTGTTTGTCTCCTAGAACACACAAACCCGATCTCTCATTAACCTTCAGCGTAGAAAGGATTTGATATGGTATGCATGTTTAAAATATTTATGTCCGAAAACCTTTTGCATTTCAACTAATACACCACTACAAATACATGTATTGAAGCCCACCATTTCCCTGAAGCGTGAGCTGGCTGTCAGTAGGAGAGTTTTAATTTGGCAGGTTAATAAGCATGCATTGATGGCGTTCGTTACAGAATTAGAAACATGCTGATACGTGGAAAAACAATTTGATGCAAAGTCATCACGGAATTCGCCTCCTTACAGTAAGCAGTTACCATATTCTCAAAAATATCAGAAGTCAAAGTCAAATAATGGTCCAATTATATCAATTAAGTGCAATGCGAGAATTATTTAGCTGTCTGTTTGCAAGAAAAAAATTATTATACATACATTTTGTTCCATGAGCTACTATTTTTTTTTACCTAATTTACACAAATTATTTTATTGGGAAGGACACTGGTTCTTGTATTTTCCCAGTTGATTTGTCCATCTGATCTGAAAATGGAGTTAGACTCTACCCCATTCTTTCACAGAACTGCAGAAAAGGGTATTATGCAAAAATGCTGTTTGTAGTTACAGTTATAGTTAGTTGGATGTTCTGGGATTTAGCCAACCCCTGTGTCAATGGCTCTCCAAGTTCCTGACAGACAGACCACAAGCCGTACACTTACACTTGCACCCTAGCCTGCAGGACACATATAGCACGTAGTATATAGCACGTAGCACGTATAGCACGTATATAGCACGTAGTGGCTATATGGCTCTCCAAGTTCCTGACAGACAGACCACAAGCCGTACACTTACACTTGCACCCTAGCCTGCAGGACACATATAGCACGTAGTGCCAGACCAGGACCAGGAAGATTGTGAAGGACCTCAGCCATCGCAACAATAGACTATTTTGTTTGTTACATTCAGGGAAGCGCTTTCACTCATTGAAAGCAAACACAAAGAGAATAAGGAGGAGCTTCTTCCCCCAGGCCATTCGGTGTCTAAACTTGGAAACACCCAGGAACTAGTAACTGGACTTCTCTGTCAGTCTCATTTTTCCTTCACTGCACAATTATTACAGTTATGGGAAAAAGTAGTGGAAGCCAGGCTGAGAGAAGAGGTGACCATCTGTGAGCAACAGTATAGTTTCATGCCGATGAAGAGCACCACAGACGCCTTATTTACTTTAAGAATGTTGATGAAGAAGTATAGAGAAGGTCAGAAAGAGATGCATTGTGTGTTTGTAGATTTAGCGAAAGCATACAACAGGGTGCCGAAAAAGGAGTTGTGGTATTGTACGAGGAAGTCAGGTGTGTCAGAGAAATATGTGAGGGTGGTGCAGGACATGTATGAGGACAGTGTGACAGCAGTGAAGTGTGCAATAGGAATGACAGACAGGACCAAGGTGGAGGTTGGACTGCATCAAGGATCGGCTCTGAGCCTATTCCCATTTGCAGTGGTGATCTACAGGTTGGGTATGGAGACGGATGATCCGCTGTGGCGACCCCTAATAGGAAAAGTCGAAAGAAGAAGAAGAAAAAGAAGAGATATAATATATATATATATATATATATATATTATCCTAACCTATTCTCATCCTTTTTAGTTAAACTATACTTGATATTTATTTTATTTTTATCCTTATATTTGAATTTTAGAAGATGCCAACAACTTCATCCTGAAAGCTTTTCTCTGGTCTGTTCTCTCCCCAATGAGGAAAAAGAACTGCAGCATACAGACATGACTTATTTATGCTCTGCCTGGAACAATGAAGTCATCAGTCCCTGTAAAAACAGACCAGAGTCTTATTTTTTGCTTCCTACATTAAGCCATTTGCTAGAAGTTTCAATAAGGCAACAAACATCAGTACAGTCACTACACACTCTCTGTTCCTCTCAACATCTTCTCTGGGTAAGAGGTCTTTCTTTGCTCATGCCAGACACAAGGCTTGTAAATCATTCAACAATCCTACTGTATTAATCTCTAAATAAAACATTAGACAATGTGTGTTAACTAACAGCCCCATTTTTACATTAGAAAACCAAATTAAAATCTGTCCATCATTTGTTGCATGAAATTTAAAATGCAAAAAAGCAAGCTATAGTTAACAAAAGTTCTTGTATTTGAATAGAACGTTTGCAAGTTCTATTTAGAAAACCACAAATGCCGTAGATCGTTTTTTTAATCGATTCCTTGCAGACAGTATGAACCTCACAGAAGTCCATTACATCCTTTCATGTACCATTAAACTAAAGCATGACACCACAAGGTCAGCATCAGAGACCACCAGACTACTCCTAAACTCTGTTATAAACCTTTAAGAAATTTTTTAATAAGTCACAGGTCACCTGTATATCTGTGGTGGCAAGACATGAAGAGCCTGGCATTTTCTTTAAGCTTTTTATCATATTTTTCATAAGCTGATTAGATGTTTTTAGGTGTTCAGTTGAAATGGCTTTCATTTTATTAAATGTAAAGTCAACAATTGTATTGGGGTTTCCATGGGTGTGTCCCCATATCACACACACACACACACACACACACACACACACACACACACACAGCAGAATGACCGAAGGTTGATGGTTTATATAATTTTTTTTGTACTTATAAACACTATAGAAAACTATATGGTCTGAAGTATTTGGATGCTTGACCATCAAATCCATAAAGAAGCCCTCCCTTGGAAGTACAATATTGTCTAGGATGTCTTTGGAAACTGAAATCCGAACCTGTTCAAGTTTGGGCATTCCCTATGTGCACAAGGCATGGTCCAGAATGACATGCTCTTGAGTTAATCAACTCAAACCCCTGAACAAAGTCCTGACTGCAACTCAGTAAAAACAAATTTTGATTAAACTGGATGGCTGACTCCACATCAGGTCTCTTTATCCGACTGCAATGCCTTAGTTCACTATTACTCTGGTGGCTTAAACGCAAAATCCCCTCAGGCACACTCCAAGTTATCAGAAAAAAAACTTTCCCAGAATACCTTAAGTGTTTCAAAACACTCACATTCCTACACCTACGCAAATATTTGTGTGAACATAACAAATAGCCAAAAGCAGCATTCTAATTCACAAGCATTATGATGATTGCCAGTCTTCTGAACTATTGTCATCAGCTACACTAAACTGCTGATTAGGGTTTATGAGTCTTTATGTGCCCTTTCCAGGGAAAAACTAAATGCATAATTAAAGCTCCTAAGATCATTGTAAGATTAAATTTATTAAATAACCAGTCAAATAGTTAGTTAAATAGACAATAGACAATATTAAATAAAATCAGTCAAGTTTTTTTTTTCTTCACAGCAGATGTTTCAATTGCACCAGCTAGAATGTATGGGAACGCCAATTTTTAGACCCAAACAATCGAACAAACAACAACAAAAGTGTGGGAATAATGGCAAATTGTGCACAATGTGCATCATGTTATACTATAAATCATGTCCTACTGATGTCCAGTAGTTAGCAGCATGTCTACATCTCTTTAAGTTGCCTACAGTTCTATTGATTCTTAATGGGATCCAGTAGACATAACCAATAGAAGGCAAACAAATTAGAACAGCAGAAAACAGGGCTCATTACAGTGTTTACTAAAACCAATACAATTCTCATTATAACTATTGCAAACGTGACAGTTTCTATCAGGGTTTCCAGATTATTCAATGAGGTGGAATAAGGGATTATGGGACATTGAGGTTTGTGATATAACCGACCTTCATGACTCTTTAGATCGTACTAAGGATCTCTTTAAAATATACAAAGTATATTAAAATAACTAAAGTAAAGGTGGGGGGAAAATAACTTTTGTCTCGCGCACAAAGTATAACCAGTCACACTATCCTACTTGACTGAACAGCGCGTGCGCTTAAACGGAAAACAAAACAAACCCAAGTAAATAAATCACACCGTGAAAAAAGGACCCCTTTCCGTGCAGTTTTATATAGTAAACTGCTGTAATCAACGTGTCAAATCACTGTAATAAATCCTGCTGAAATACCCGGAGTTCGCGTTTAAAACTGTAACTCATATTCAGATGCAGAAGTTTGGAGGCAAAGCAGAAGACTTACCGACATTTCACAACGCCATGCTTACAAACCGCGATTAAAACCCACTCGACACAGATTTACAGCTCGGATATGTCCCAAATGTCTGTGTTATGAAATGGAATGAAATTCAGTTCAGCTCCTGCATGCGGATTCACTTCTGCTTCACTTCCTGGTGTTGGTGCAAAGCCCCAGCTTTCCTGTCAACTCAAGCATTCAGGCAGGACCCACAACATAAAGAGAATCCTGAGCCGGGGAGAATTAACAGGGAAAACAAAACAATTTATACTATTAAATCTTGGCCAGATATATATTAACAACTAGGGCAACAAAATGACCAAAACAATGACACCCAGTGAGCACTACAACATGACACTACTGTGTACAAGATTTCAAGTGGTTTTATTGACATTTCAATACAGTACACAGTGAATGAACAGTCCTCCAAGAACACACGCTGCATAAAACAGAACTACATGAGAAAAACAAAGACCTGCACACAACTACATGAGGCAAAGCAGAATTATGTGAGAAAACACAGGACTACCAACAGAACAACAAGAAAGTACATACAGAGTTACACAAGACAACACACACATAGACAACACAGCACTACATGAGACACACTCAAGGCCACGTCTAACAAACGTCTGGCACAGGCTTCAGAGTGCTGCTTTTAAACTCTAGGCTGACCCTTTTCTGCTTGGTATCATGGTCTTGTTTCGTCCCTTACTCAGCCACCATGTAATTATGATTGACGCACAGCTCTGCCTATCGTAGGACCGCAGAGCAAAAAAAGTGGGGGCAGAAACACACAAAACAGCACTGACAGGTAATACAACAAAAAACGACATGGGACTTCACAGATTTACATGGGATAATACAGCGCTGCATGAAAAAACATCCACAATATCACAGTCTTAAATGAGAGATCACAGAATTACATGAGGCTTTACAGACCTAATCGAGAAATCAGAGCACTACATGAGACTTTAGTCATACATGACACAACACAGGCCTACAGTACACGACACAGTCATTATTATATGACTATTATTATATACATAACTATAGGAGATTAACGCAAAACTATATGGGATAACACAGAATTGCACGAGGAAACATGATCTGCACAGGCCTACATGAGACTACACAGACATACATGAGACTATGCAGAACTACATGAAACTACACAGACCTACATGAGACTACATAGGCATACATGTAACTATGCAGAACTACATGAGACTATTTAGAACTACATGAAACTACACAGACCTACATGAGACTACATAGGCATACATGTAACTATGCAGAACAACATGAAACTACACAGACCTACATGAGACTACACAGGCATACATGAGACTAAACAGGCATACATGAGACTATTTAGAACTACATTAAACCACACAGACCTACATAAGACACAGGCATACATGTGACTATGCAGAACTACCTGAAACTACACAGAACTACATGAAACTACATAGGACCAAATTAGAAAATATAGATACTATGCTATACTGATATGACCTATACTGATCTATTGAGATTGAACAGAACTATTA
This sequence comes from Silurus asotus, assembly GCA_024362625.1. Classification (NCBI taxonomy): domain Eukaryota; kingdom Metazoa; phylum Chordata; class Actinopteri; order Siluriformes; family Siluridae; genus Silurus; species Silurus asotus. The sequence goes on from MU575040.1 coordinate 2,265,912, forward strand.
AAGACGGCAAAGACCTACACAGGGCTACATAAAGTAAATGTGTGCAAGGAGTGTAAGACAGCACAGTAACTATTAAGCCATGACAATAGCTGCAGTGAAGGACTGTTCATCACTGACCAATACATAGTTCAAGTGTGAAATATAGTGGAAAAAACAACCCAATATAATTAAAATTGCTGTAAATTTAAATATAAAATACTAGTTAGCAAAAAAACTGTTACTGTCACAGTCTGACAAAAAGGCTAAAATGCTTAAATGATACCTTTTGCCAGACAGCATGAGGGTAAAGTGTAGAAAGTAGAGATGCTGCTGGGCTACATAGCCTAGCCATCTCTGTATGCTGAATCCCACTACCAAAACAGTTGTATCTTGCTGCATTGCTCTCTTGAATTACATTACTTACTATTACATCTTGCTCATTTCCCTCATGTGTTAAACCAAAGAGACCTGAGGGTTCATCTGATGGTTAAGGGTCTTGCTCAAGGACCACTTGGTTTTAACCACTGAGCTACCACTTCCTCAGACTGCTAATCTTATCGACTTTAATTTCAACACAGCAAACACAATTTACAACTTCTGTTCATTTATAATTCACAAATACGGGTACATACTATTTAAATTAGGGCCATATCTAGAACATACAGTTTGGTACATAGTAGCATTTGAATTTTGTGATGGTTTAAGATTTATAAAAGCTATTGATATCAATACAACCAAATGTAGACTTTCACTAAAACTCCACTCAGGACTATGAAAACATGATAAAAGCATGTCTGTCTTAGTCAGACAAAGCAGTCATCGTGCATAAAATTCTCTTTAATTTATTCATCTTTACTAATTGCTCCATCATGGTGGATTTGGAACCTATCCCACTAAGTACACCTTGGATTGCAACCCACACAGTCATGTAGAAAATGTGTGAAATTATAACCCAAATTAAGATAGACCCTGGACTTCAAGCCTATTGTAGAAATTGTTTAACTTTTAAGTCTGTAGTAGGGATTTTGCAGCCCATTCTTAGATATGTGTACATAAAGATCTAGTTTTAGTCATCGTAGTGAAAGTAGTGTCTGATGCAATCAGCAAACAAATGGCATGAATAAGCATTCACACTCTTCGGACATTCAGCATAAACTTAATGGTCAATTTCATTTGTGATGAGTACAGGTTTCTTATCATTCCTTTCTGCAGAACTTGTTGTTTGTTTCCCACCAAAGATCCTTGTTCAAGATTGATGCTACTCATAAAAAAAGCGCAACAATATGACATGAGACTGACCTGCTAACTTTTTACACTAATGTATTATACTCTGAAGCAGGTATATACGCATGTATGCATTTTGACAGCCCTTGAGCAGCCCTTAACTCTGTGCACTAGGGGGAGGCTGTAACATGGCTGACCATGCACTCTGACTTCAGCTTCCTATATCGCTGGGATATGCAAATTTCCCTGTGGGATCAATAAAGTATTCTGAATAAATAAAAATATCTGAGACCAAAAAAATAATCAGAAAAACAGCAACTCTGATTAAAGTCTTATTGAAAGGAACACAACGCTCTTTATGGTTCAAAACCAAAGATTTTATTTAAAAGCTTTAGCATTGTAAATAGCTTTTAAATAGGAAATATTCATTTTAACAGACAAAGAAATGTGATGTATATATTTAACGTTTCAAAATGGGCTCCATTTTATCTGCATATACATTCATAAACAAGCAACAAAAAAATCTGACTCTTTTTGCTAAAAGCTGGAGAATGATCATCATATGGTTAGATTACTGTAACATTATCAGATAATGAGTAGAGAATTGAGAAATTGTGACAGTAAGAATCTAAATAAACAAATAAATAAATGTTAACCCGGTAGCTCTAAACTTTCCTTACCCTTTAGCTTTATCGAAATAAATCAAGCAAACTTCATACACCATGCATGTTATTGCATGCTAAATGGCTATGTTTGAAATAGGTTGAAGATTAGATTCATATATATATATATATATATATATATATATACTGTATATTAAGTTTGTGTCTTCAAATCTTTTAGAGCTTTACAAAAAAGTCAAAGAGATCCAGATTAAATAAAAAACATTATACAAACATTTGTTTTTCTGTACAAAACATCTATATAGAATGATAAAAGAGGATAAAAAAAAAAAATGATACAAGAGCTTGTAGATATATAAGAATTCATTTCAGTATGGAAAACGTAACGTCCATTGTGTAGATCGTTTAATTCCCAGGTTTTCTGAAAGCGCTTTATAACTGGTCGGTGGATGAGAGGGTCACCAGGGTCAGCTCCAAAAGGCGATGTGTTAAATCTTCAGCTGCTCTCCGAGTTTTATAGTGACGGCTTTGACCTCGGTGTACTCTGCCAATGCGTACTCGCCACTGTGCACAAAGTCCCACGATTAGCTACTGAGCAAGGTATTAAACTGATGAGAGAATGAGAGAATGGTTGTACTTACAGCTCTCTACCGTTCCCTGACATCTTGTAGCCACCAAATGGTGACTGGGCATGGAGAGCATTGTAGCAGTTGACCCTAAAGATTAGGAATTAGAATTTTAATTCATCAACACCACCATTCTTTTGTAACATACAGTATCTTATGTTAATATAATGCCACAATCTGTCAGAATACTTTATTCTGATTGGCTGGAATGTGTGATTATTCAAAAGGTTGAAACAGATAGCTCTGTTTTTTTGTATGGCATAAAGAGAGTTGAAGATGCTGCGATTTTCATTGGGAGTGACGAAGATGGACAGGATTAGAAATGAATTAATTAGAGGGACTGTGCATGTAGGATGTTTTGGAGACATGGTGAGAAAAGCCAGATTGAGATGATCTGGACATGTGCAGAGGAGGGACACGGTGTATATCGGTAGAAAAATGCTGAGGATGGCACCACCATACAGGAGTATAAAAGGAAGGCCAAAGAGGAAGTCCGATAGTTCCACAAGTTCCACAAGAGGGCAGTGTCGCACTGAAAGCGTTATAAACTATCACCTTTAACAGGCTGTTCCCTCATACTTAATATTTTCTTCTCAAAGGTGCCAGGGTTGTGGTTTTACACCAAATTGGAATACATCCTGAACAAGTTTACAGTGAGAATAAGGCCATATGGTGCATATGGTGTGTTTCTGTGCCTATGTAAAAATATTTAGATTCTGTTCAAAGTGAATAAAGGTATGATAATTGGCATAATTGGCTATGATAAAAAAGGGAAGTGTTTTTAGACAGCAAATAGCTGGCAACCATGATCCTAATAAAGTTGCTGGTTAGCCCTCAACATTAGTTTCATTATCTTGTGATATTTCTTTTGTCAATACACTGACTTTTTAAGAGTGCTTGGATAATGATGTTCATATTTGCATTAATGTCTGATATTCTTGAATATGTTATAGGTAATATTTGTGTGTGTTTGTGTGTGTGTGTGTGTGTGTGTGTGTGTGTGTGTGTGTGTGTGTGTGTGTGTGTGTGTGTGTGTGTGTGTTCTTAACTTGGCTAACCAAAGACCTGATTCTTACTATTTTAACCTTTATGGATTGAATCATGGCTGATGAAGGTATTGGCTGTTGTAGGCAATAAACACATGAAATCTTATCAGTATAAAAAGGCTAGATATGCTGGTGTCTGATGTATTTGAAACCCGGCATGTCCCTCTGTATCTGTCTAACGTACATGTGAATTTAAGTGATTCGCAGTCTTACCATACAGTTCCAGCCTCCAGTGCAGAGGACACGCTCAGTGCTCGATCTACGCTCCGGGTGAACACGGCCGCCGCAAGGCCGTAGTGGGTGCTGTTTGCCCTGGTGATCACTTCTTCCTCACTTTTAAACTTTAAAATGCACTGAACTGGCCCAAAGATCTACATCAACAACATACATTGTTAATACAATTATAAAGCTGGATTATTGATACAGTGCTCCTTTTATTAATTTAAAAGAGTCAGGAAAGATTACATTATTATATATAGCCATATTATATACACATTATATATATACATTATATATATTCAATAGCCAATTAGCCAAGACATAATTATCTGAACACTTCATATTAATTGTTATGCATATTCTTATATCATATATACAGTTTATTTAATGTTAAATGTTATTTATGTTATATTAGCAGATTAACAGATTCCTATGTTATATATAAATTACATAAATTATTATGTTTCGATAAATATTAATATGGATTGATATGGATTAATATGGGCCTTTCCAGTTTGGGATGAGTCTGTGATTTTTGACCTCACAATTGTAAAATTAAAACAAAATTCAGACACCATATGGCAGGGGTGTCCAATCTTTTCCACAAATTGTCAGTGTGGGTGCAGGTTTTTATTCCAACCAACTCTTACCAGTAGAGGGCAGCCAAATCCAACACTACGTTAAAAATCAAACCTATATGAGCTGCAATCAGAAGTTTAGCCACAAACGTTTTACCTCCTCTTTTGCCAGCCGCATGTGGTCTTTGACGTCTGAGAAAATAGTGGGCTGCATGAACAGAGTTTTGTCCTTCGTGACATTTCCACCACACTCCAGCTTCGCTCCTTCGCTCTTCCCACTCTCCACCAGCTCCATGATATTATCGAATTGCTGCTGGCTAATCTACACACACAAGCATTCAGTTGAGAACACTAAATAACACAATTTGGATCATGCTGATAGATGGGTCTGTGGGTGTTTGGTTTGTGGCTCTGGAAAGATATTAATATATACACAGTTGTATGTATTGAATGATTGTGATGTACATTTATAGCTGAGAAAATGAAGAGATATGATAAGGTGTCATACTTGAGGGCCGTGCGTCGTTCGGGGGTCCATTGGGTCACCGGCTACGATTCTCTTAGCACTTTCAACACTGAGTCTCACAAACTCGTCATACACACTCTCTTCTACAAACACACGTGAGGCAGCGGTGCAGCATTGACCCTGGTTGTAGAATGCACCTTTATGAGCTTCCTGCACTGCTAACTGCACTGCACACACACACACACACACACACACACACACACACACACACACACACACAGACACAAACAGTTATTTACAGGTGTTGTTTTTACAGAAAGATTGTAAGTTTTCCCAGATGGCATTCAAACACCTATTCAATATATAACACATATCGTAATTTTTCTTCCTAACTAGCATATAACTAATGATTATTTTTTCATGTCCTGGTCCCACTGTTAACAATATTTTTCCTGAACTGGGTTAAAAAAGACTAAAAGCTTACTATACCCAACTACAATCTCTACAAAAAGCGGGGGGCCAATTATTTTATCATAATAATAAATACATAAATGAAAGAATCAAACTCATATTTTGATTATATATTTAAACTGCTCTATTAGCTCCAGAAGTTATTATTTTTTTTGTACTGGTTAATGCTAGTTATCGCACCTACAGATCTTCTTGTAATTCTCAAGTTTATCAAATAAAAAAATTAACCCCTAAAAATGGGAATATTTCCACAACGGGCAGGCCAGTCATATGTTTCAATCAAACTGCACTCTATTCTATTTTACTGCATTGCTTCACCACTTTGTATCTTTCTGTGCTCTCAATGTCAGTAAATGGATTGGAAATGACAATTAACATTCCAGGGAACGCGGGCAATTTGCAATGGCGGTATCCGGACACTAGATTCTAGTTCTACTGGGTTCTATAACTGCGTAAAATCATGTGGCATGTTTGTCGAAGTCATAAACAGCGCTGCTTATGTTTTAACAGTAGATGCAGTGTAAGAGTGCAAATCGTGGTAATAGTTTGCTAATGACATCCTGCCACTGTCCCTGATGCATACATAATAAACTCTTGTTTCACACATGTAGCAAAAATTCTGTAATTCTTTTCCCACAATTTAGTCCCCTCACCATTTTGCTCCACCGGCTAGATCTATTATATCGTACGACTTCCAACAAATGAAGCTGACACATGCTTCCTGGGAAATGCATTGAAACCTTCCAACAACATCTTTATGAAATGCTGTTAATGCATCACAAGACAGCGGCAGCATATCACAAGCTGAAAGAAAGCAATGTCTGCACAATTCTGCATACATCTAGTGCCGATTCCCATTAAAGAGAAAACAGTATGCCATCCTTCCTACTTAGAGAGCATGGGCAATATTGTTCTTTATACAGCCGTGGCTGTGGCCTGGCTTTGTGACCCTGTATCCTCTGTTATGCCACTCAAAAGCCTCCAGTTTTCTTTATTCTTGACCAAGAGAGAGCAGCTTCTGTTCAGACTAAATCCATTCAGATTGATAACCTTTGGTTTATCTAATACTATATAAAGTCTACAGACAGGGAGGGTTATTTTCAAACTGCCTCAAGATTAAGTTAAGTCAAGTTTATTTCTATAGCGCTTTTTACCATAGACATTGTCTCAAAGCAGATTTACAGATTTTAGGAAATGAAGGTGAATGATGTGCAAAGCTTTTTGTCATATGTCTATGGTGTCTACGTAAAAAACTATGGTGTCTCATCTATATGGTTAGCTCAGCTTCACTCATTACCACAAACTCCATTTGCAAAGATGAAGCTTTTACTGGAACCCATGAACCATGGTTATCTATGATTTGGGATAAAGGCCATGTAACAGTCCCATGAATTTCCATGATAACATACCTTATTCCCAGTGAGACTCCCATTAAATAACCTGGACATTCTCCAGTGTGGTGCAAATGATTGTTCTTGCTTTTAGAATTTTTTTTTTTAATTGCTCACTTTTCTCAAACTTCTATTGCTACAATAAAATAACCTCATGTCAATTCCATACAGCATCTTCCACCTTGCAACAAAAACACTCAACAATTATTATAGCATTCATCACTATTATAAGCCATCAGTTCAACCAAGTGTTTCCAAATTCCCTCCTGCTATTCAAAAACCTTCAGCAAAGCCAAGACACGTGCACTTCTTCCACCACATTCATATAACTGTGCCAGAGACCTGCTGTCTTCAGCAGGTGTCTACACTACTCGTTTATCCAAAATTAGTTTTATATCCGCCAGTGAGAATAAAGATCTAGAAACAGTGATAGATACAATCATCTTAATGAAACAGAATATCTGCATTTTTTTTCTTTGTGCATAAGAATAGGGCAGAGCTTTGTGCAGTATGTTTACAGAGTATAGAACAATTTCACAAATATCAACCCCTATACTAATATTTTCCCAAGCTTGATCTTGAGGCAGAACTAGCCGAAAAACCATTTTAGTGCCCCCTTTGATCACTATACATATTACATATAAGAACTAATCAGTGCACCATTCATGTGATGAAATATTAAAACATCTTTATCTACTTTGCCTCTTTCAAAACTCCTGACCAGCATAAAAAATGCTGAAAAGCAGCTCTTCGTCAAAGGAGAAAAGTGAATTTCACATGCCTGAGATAAATATGATTAGAAAAGAGGGATGTCTGTCCAGCTCATTGTAAAGTCTTACTTCTGGTTTCAAATACAGTTTGTCAATATTCTGGTGTAGACACGGCTTAGGACCACAGTTTGCATGAACAGTTCTGGATTTAAGTGCCCATCACCGAACAGCACACCTTAACAATGATGGAACTCAAATGAGTGGACATTTGGTACCACCCAGATGAGCATGGGTTCCCTTTCGAGTCTGGTTCCTCTCAATGTTTCTTCCTCAGGCCATCTCATAGAGTTTTTCCTTGCCACAGTTGCAACTTGTTTGCTTATTAAGGATTTAACTTATACAAAACAAACCTATAGGCACTAAACTAATACGCAATTTTATAACCTGTAAACCTGCTTTGAGACAATGTCCATTATTAAAAGTACTATACAAATAAAACTGATTGGAATACAAATACATAGATTGACTTAAATAAATTAGTTTTGCTTTAGTTTAAAAGCTTGTCCTTGACTTTAATATTCTGTTGTTGTTGTTTTTTTTGCTTGTGCCTTGAGAATTATCTGGCTTGGTTTTGCTTAAAGAATTCTGCATTCACATTCACACCATGTTCAATTGACTGATTTTACACATATTTTGTTAAATGCTACACATAGACCAATATGCAATGTAGGCTTTAAGGTCAAATTCTGTAAATGTCAAATTAAACAAATGTTTAAAATTTTTTTATTTGAGGGCACCATGAATGAATTTCATTAAGATTCTCATTCTTATTTTTTAATTGAGGCCAAACCCTTTTATTTTAAAACAATCATAATATTTTAAACTCGTATCAGATTTTCACTGGTGAACGTTCTTTAATTCATTCATTCAGTTTTTTTTTTTTTTGGAAATGACACAATGGCAGTGAATCCGGTAGTTTTTCTAAACTGGACCTCTCGCGGTTTCTCATGTGGTGCGGCTTTTTTATTATTATTATATATTAAGCTTCATATTAAAAAAAAAGTTCAGAGAATTAAATACGTGCTCTGTAACTGCTGGGAGCTTACCGATCCTTACATCCTATCCTACTGCTTCTAATTATTGTCACTGATTTCTTGTCACTGTACTATATAACTCATTATATTTACTGAATATGCTTTCAGATGAGTAACTGAATAGTAAACTGAGGCTTTATGCTGTTAACCCTATGGAAGTCTGAATATGTCATTGATTTAATTTTCCAGTTCTTCATCGACTTGTCATTCATTTTTCGCTCTAGCTACTGAGGTTTGTTTTTGTTTGCATCAAGCCCTTAATGTGCCTCTTATAGCTGGACCCTTCAAATTTTTGTTGCATCTGCTCATCGCTTTTGTGTGACTACAAGGCCATAAAAAACCACATCACTCACAGTCTGAGTCAGCAAACACAATACACGGGTTCTTTCCTCCCAGTTCCAGCGTCACTCTTTTCAGGTTGCTTTTCGCCGCTGCCTCTTTGATCAGCTGACCCACCTGGGCACAAAGAGAGCAGACAATCAAGAGCGCTTACAGTCAACTTTATTGTGGACGTCAGGACATGCTTGTTTGATTTTGTAGATGTGCAAAAAAAAAAAAAAAAAAAAGCCTGGGGGCAAGACTAAAATAAAGTCAAAAGCTTGCATTTTAGGGCCTGTATGTCTTAAATGTGTAAAGTTTCTGCAAAAGAATAATATTAGAAATAGAATAGAAACACATGAAAAATATATGGAAAAAACGTATTCCCTTTTAAATGTATTATAAAATGGATTTGATTTATAGACCTATATATCATATAGTCACCACATCAATAAAAAAAAAACAAAAAAATAAAAACAAACGCTATTATAACACTGATCATCTAGGAACAACCCTAGAATCTTTCTTTGAGGATCCCAGATCCCAACATGCTTTATAGTTTAGGGGAACTCCTATAAGTGATATGGACAAAAACCTTTACAACACACTTTCAAAAGAATCAGAGCAGAACCACTTTAGGAAACAAAATTCCTTCAATATACTCTTATCAGCTAGAATAATATGGTTTAAAAAATTTAATTTCCATTGCTTTCTCTTTAATAAATTAAGACCTTATACCTCTGTGGACCCGGTGAATGCCACTTTGTCGATGCCCATGTGACTGGCAATGGCTGCCCCGGCTATTGGGCCGAAACCAGGCACAATGTTCACCACTCCAGGAGGAAAGCCAGCCTGTGAACAAAAACACAAGCGTCCACTTCAAGGTTTCAGCTAAAAGTCATTAGGAATGCAAAAAGACTTAATCACTTAAAGCTGGGGCATTTCTTTTTCGAAGGCCAAGAACAAACTGATGAATGGGCTACAAGTGATGGTAAAAGAGATGAAAACAAATGACACACATGACAAGTCACGGCCTGCCAGCTCGAAAAATTATCCACACAAAGAAACATCTCCCTTTGAAGCCTTCTAAAGCACTCTCATTCATGCGATTCAAATTCACGACGTGAAATGAAAGCTCGGCTACAGGATTAAACAGAAAGTTAAGAGGTTGGCGAGTGCTAGAGGTTTTAGTCAACAACAGATAGGCATTTAGACTTCAACTGACAATTATTGTAAAAGAAAAGCGCATAGTATAGTTGGAAATGAATTAATGCATAATTTAATTTTACACACTTTTAAACCAAAATTCACCTGAATATTAATTTTTAAGGGTCTAGTGTTCTTTATGTACATACACTTGTATACCCAGGGGTACTCTTGAAATGCAAAATCCCATTAACTTGAACCCTTATTTGGATCGATTGAGATCTGATAAATATTAGTTGAAGCAGCTGTTCATTATTTATTTAACATTCCACCATAAAAAATTAGTTTTAACGCTGTAATTCATGGTTTATTAACTGTAAATATTGTAACTAAGCAATTATGAAAATGTTAGATAAGTTAGTAACAAAGTTTTGTCAAAATAAAGTTCAATTATATATTTTCTTATGTTATTTATTTGCTAAATTCTTATATTCTTATATTATATCATTATATTGATATAATGATTCCAAGTAATTTAAATCTGACCTCCTTGATAAGTGCGCCGACATGGAGGGCTGTCAGCGGAGTCTCCTCAGCCGGCTTGATGACCACTGTGTTTCCACAACACAAGGCTGGGGCAATCTTCCACGTGAACATTAGTAGAGGAAAATTCCACTATAATGATGAAACGGTAAAACAAACAAACAAAAAAAAGTTAGTCTTTTGCATGTCATCAGTTTGTTTCAATTCATTTTTTTTTGTGCATGAAACGTCCAACTAGGTGAAGATTGTAGTAGATCATTTACCCCTAATCCTGTGGAAAGCCACAGACAATGTGTAACTGATAGCCATAGCGTGACATGTTTGATGTTTCAATGCAGATTAGCTCTCTAAACGTCTGTCACTGGAAAAAAGACATCGTTGAGAACGCAGGTAATTCTAGAAATCATGAAAACATGCCAGGCAGATTGTTCACACGGGGGGTGAGGATAGCAGTGGGCATACGGTCTAGCTCGATCCCACTGAGTCCTATATATACTGTACTGCTGTGAATGTCTTGTTCGAACCTCTTTCACTCTTCAACTGGAGTCAATGAAAGTGGCTGAATTGTGCTTGAGAGAGAACTTCCTGTTTTTATTTTACATGGTGAGTCACACACATTGTGTGCCAGTCGAGCTCTCAGTAATCACCCTTACAGATTTATGATCCAATCTCTCGTGTCTAATGCTAATTTCCCTGTTTTTTTGGAAGAAGATACCATCCTTCTTTTCCAATGCTTCAAATTTAAGTAAGATGAGGATATTTTTCTCCCCCTTTTTCACCATCAAAGTCAGTAACATGATATATACAGTACAGTAGATCAGGATCTGAGTCACTCGGCGGAAAAAAAGATCTCATTATACAAACCGCATTTGCTAATTATTATTGTACGCAATGATGGATGTTGTCATTGACGCACAGATTTCTTCACAAAAAAAAAACAAAAAAACAACCCAGCACAAACAAACCCAAAAGCATTCCATATCCTGCTATGAGAAATGTGGATGTGGTTTTGTCAAATTTAAGATTAAGATTGAGTTACTAGTGAATGGGTGGCATTTTGTTTCATAGCCACAGTGAATGGCACGTGATTGCTATGAAACGAACGCATTTTAAGTGTGAAAGATGCGACGCGGTTACATAACGAGAAGCAAAAGTGGCTTTCTGAGTGCCACAGATGTGTGTGTACGTAATATATAATATCTGTATTCATACATTATGAACTATTTTTGATAATGTGTGCGTACAGTGGCATTGTTTCCTATAGCCAACGCCTGCTGAGATTGAATTACAAATTTAGTCTAGGAAACGCCCAGACTCATACACACACACACACACACACACACACACACACACACACACACACACACACACACACACACACACACACACAGGATTAAGGTTCTCTGAAATACTCAAAATAGCTTCCTTTGTCTTGTCTTGAAATAGAACCAGATATTTGTATGCTTTTATAATTCAGGAATGCAATATTTAAAATAAAATGACAATGACACCACTATTAACACAATGTAGGTTTAACAAGGCGGCACAGTGGTGCAACAGGCAGAGCTGCTGCTCTACAGCTCCGAGGGGGTGCATGATTTTGATCCTGATCTCGAGTTTGGACGTTTGGTATTCCGCCTTCATACATGGGTTTTCTCCATGACTGTAGATTAACCCAAAGCTCTGTATAATTCAGATTTGATTCCTTGCACCATTATACCTTATTTGAGACCTTTGTTATGATCAAAATCAAACCACTTTATTGATACGAGATTACAGAAAAGTAAACGCTGTAATGACTTTGATCTGCCCAAACCCTGTGCCTTCACATGTTTAATATATTTTGTGGTTAGGTTTTAGGGCTGGAAAACAAAAATTTATTACATAATAAGTCAGCAAGATGTTTGTCCATTGTTAAAATATTCGCTGGGACTGATTGTGTTGTTTCCTGATGCACAAGGATTTGTCATTACACCAAAGTGCATTAGATAAATAAAAATCTAAAGGGCATCTGGATAAAATATCATTATTTTCCGAGGATGACGTTGCATTATGTCGTCCTTAAGGCCTTTGGATTTGCCTAATCAAAGCACCTCCTACGCATCACTTCTAGTTTCCGTCCATCACATACAGATACAATCGTGCTTGTCATTGCTGTGTACAAGTGAAAAACGCACGTACTTACTGGAATGATTGCTCCACACACGCCGACTGGCTCGTGTTTGGTAAAGCACAAGAAATTATCATCTGGTGAGGAACAGAAAAGATTAGCAGAACAGTACACATTCCTTTTATACAGCTTTAAACAATCCTATACAGATAACCACAGTTCAGATTATTAACATATACAGTGGGTATATACATCCTGACATATTGTGTGTGAGTGTGTGTGTGTGTGTGTGTGTGTGTGTGTGTGTGTGTGCGAAGATCAAGCTCAGGTTCCAATGTACAACATTGTTTGACGCCTAACTTTCCCTTTTCTTCCCTCTCTTTCTTTTCAGAGTCAGATATCCTGCCTGAGGTGACATTTTATTACATCTTCACTTGTCTGCTGGTTTGGAGAAAACCCTAAATTACTTAGCACTTCCTCTTTTACACATTGTCAAAGTGAAGAAGTCTAACAGAAGATGTATCATCACTTTTAAAATTGTTTTCTTTTTTTTTAGATGCTGCTGATTATGTCTAATCCTCCCTCTTCGTATTGGATCATAAAATGAATTGATTGTTCATTATATCTATATCTGGAATGCTAGTTAAATAATTTAGCAGTACTTATTCAATTTGGCTATATAAACATTATAATAGAAATATTTATATTAAAAAATTAATTGTTATTGCAAGGATTTGGTCAAACATAACTGCCTTTACTGTATCTGAGTGAAAAGGAAGTAAACTCTATAGATAGATCTTGTTGAGGTAAACAAATCATGCACTTATTATCAACGAAAGAAAGAAAAAAATAGAATATTGAGTAGTAAATGATTACGTGCGTCTCACTGTTTTATGTACATTTTCCCATAAAATGTGAACTTTTTATAATTTTCAGTATCAGTAAATTAATAATAATAAACCGATTTGAATTAAATAATAACTTGGTTAGTTATGTATTTCCCTACTTAAATACAGTACAGCAGATAATGACGAGCTTGCTATTTGATTAACAAAAATACAGGGCGAAGACTATTTCTGTAAAGTTCCGAAGAAACAATATGAGCAAGCAAAATTAAGGATAAGCCGTGCACTGAGCGTTAATGACAGTACCAAAGGTCATAAAACTTCCCCATTTCTTAACTGTAAAGTAGCAAATAACAAACTAAAGATAAGTGTCAAGTGACTTAACCACCCAAACGGCTTCCTCCTACTCCTAATGTCGTACTGTACACCCACACCACTGTTCTTCTTCTGACACACACACACACACACTCAATCACACGTACATGACATTTCACCCCCGCGCGAGTATGAAGGAGCCACGCCTGTTAATCTGCCAAAGACGCCCTCTCCAAGACCTGACCTTCTCGTGTTTCTCTACACTGCAAAGTGTCGGCGGGATTACAGTCTTTGCGACTCCCTTCCCACAATGCTCATCTCAGCCTGGCATCAGCCACAGCGCTCGTTTTCCTGCAAATCTCCCATGTCTGCTTTATCAAAGGTTACAGCTCCATAGCAGATGAGTGGAGTGGTGTAAGGATTTTGAAAAGTAAACCCAAAGTTTTGTTTCTTAAAAGTAGACCACGCCAGAATTGTTGTAATTGTTTGATAGTTGTTGTACACAGTAGGTATAGGGTTTCTTTGTGTCTGTTGATAAATCGATCCAAACCCCCAGGGTGACTGTTTTTCCCTGTCACTGGCACAACCCTCAGAATTAACAGAGACGCTCCCTGTCTGGAGGATGCATCTCTGACCCCCACTTGCTCTCCGAATCATCTGCGGTCGTACCTCACTGATTAGGATCAGAGCCTTTTCCTTTTGCTTTGTGCTCCGAGCCCTTTCGTCTCTGAGCGCTTTATTGAAATCTAATCAAGAGGAAAGGCGAGCAGATTTGTTTTGTCTGTTGGAGCTCCTGGAGTGACAAGAACACTGGAGGAGAGGAAGAATTAGAGAAGGGAGTCGAGATACCACCCAGAGCTAAAGAGGATCCATACACCACATTTGGCTCGTTTCACTGCAGCAAACTCCGAAATGTTAAACGGGTTTCTGCAGTTTCACCATGATACATGGACAGACGATATGTTCAGGCTTTTCAAAAGAGTTCATGTGAGATTTGTCTTGAAACACTCACCCACTGGCATGGTCTTGCCATGGATCTTATCAGCCCAGCCGGCGTAGTATCGCAGTGTTCTGATGCTTCCTTCCAGATCAACAAAGAATGACTGAAGAAAGGGTTTTCCAGTGTCCATAGTCTCCATGGTCTGTAAATGGAGGATTTAAAAAATAGTCAGTACAAAATGGCTGCTTGACTTAACCTTATTCCTTCTATATCATTCAAAGCAGCAACTGACTTACCTAAATGGAAATGTGGTTGCATGCATCTAAACCAAATCAATGTATATGTATGTAATTTTAAAAACTTTTATTTCTAATTCTGACTGAGGTACATACAGCAATGGGGGGCTTCTGACAGCAGAACCAGATTTAAATATGATTTAATTCAACAAATTAAAGAAATTTTTCTTTTGCCATTATTAACAAATACTTCAAAACAGAAAATCTGTGTAGGAAGGTGAAATTTACGCTTTCTTGAAACTGAGATCACAAATGTTTTTTTTTTAGCCATAATTCACGTATTTCATCATGTATTTGTAAAAATTAATTTGCTCAGCAAAACAGGTTGGTTTTACTGTTAAATTACTGTTGGCTCAGTTGATCTCTAAATTTCACCCCTGTATAATCTGGTCAGCTCATTTTTATAAACATATTGAGAAAATGGGAAATAACTTTTTTATAAAGTCAAAATCTCTATTTGCCTCGTCCAGGCACTAAAACAGACATATGCATGTAAGTGTAATGTAATGTGCTAAGTAGTCGCTCGTAAACAATCGTTTTTTGTTTTTTTTATATGTGACCGAAATGCCAAAGATTTAGTATTCTCAGGGTCTAAGAGTTCAGAAATAAAAATTATAACATTTATAATAAATCGAATCCCGGGAGATGCCGAACAATGACTGCCATCAGCCTAACTGTCATAAACTTTTTTTTTCTCGTGAGAGCTATTTTTCTGGCAAAGTAGATCGTTGATGGTGGACAGGATTATGTTTTACGGATTTGGTTTCTGTGTGTTTTCTCGATATTAATGGCTTTCATATACACTTCCTCGCCACTTTAGTAGAAACACCTATACCCTATGTGGTTATCGGATCAGTTAACTACAATGCATTAAATCATGCAGAGGCAGGCCAAACACTTTACAGTTCATATCAAGCTTCAGAATTGAAAAAGCAAAAAAAAAAAAAAAAACAGAGACTGAACCATAGTTTTGGTGCCTGCGGTAAATATTTCAGAAACCGGTCTCCTGGGATTTTCACAGAGTGCGGAGCAGTTGTGTTGAGCAGGAAAGCATCTCAGAATGTGCAGTATGTCAATCCTAATTATACCTAAGATACAGCAGCCACATTAGGATTTAAACTGTACAGTAAACATCCAGTATCAGGAATCTGAGGCTACAGTGGACATAGACTCTATATTACAATTTATTTTATATTACAAGTATTATTTATGATATTTCTATGTATGTTTTTTTTTATTAAGAGCTATACCTAAGAGATTAGTATAAGCAAATCCACCAATGTTGTTACGTAGAATATGTAGAATATAGTAAATATTTCATTATTTCTGCACCTAAAATATATGTAATAGAATTGTGTTAAAACCTGGTCCTCGCTGTACAAGTGACTAATGATGTATCAATAAGCAGAACAAAACCTAGATTTCCCCTCCTTTTTTTTTTCAGATGGATTATTTTTTTAATTAGCTCTATGGCAATACAAAATTAAGGCATGTTTGGCATTTGCATGCACTCTGGAAATAATCGCATCTCTCCCAGCTGTAAGACATCATCTCAAAGTCCACGCTTTAATTTAATTCAACTTGGCAGTACAAATTAAATCAATATTATAAATATATTAATATTGTATACTGAGAGATTAGGAACTGGACGTGCACAGCGAAATGTGCACTAGGGGAGAACGCGAAATTGCTCATGATGTCATTATGTTTTTTTCTGCCAGTGCCATTGTAAATTCAAAGTTGGCTGCTTTCTGTAATTACACAAAAGTTTGACTAATCATTAAGAACTTGGATAATAATAGTAATAATGATGACAATAATAATAATAAAAACTTTGCAATACACAGAAAAAAATATGAATCGTTTATGACAGAACTTAAAGAAACAGTTCAGCCAAAAATGACATGTTCACAATTTCTTCTTATTGCCAGATGTACTCGATCAGCCAGGATATGTTTTGGTATGCTAAGTTTAATACTTTAGAGTTGCACTGCAGCTATTAGGCTAATGCAACTACCCAATAAATCTAGCACATAGAACCTAGTTGTATATTGTGCATTGGAGTTAAAATGCTCTCTAGTAAAGAGTAACATTTCTCCTGATATTTTTTCGACTGCTACCAGTATCAGAATCAGGTAGAACGTGGCATTGGTCCCAAAATGTGATGTGTAAATTTGGTTTCTTACAAGTGCTCCAGCATGATTTTTCTATTTTATAAAATAAATATTTGCACAGCTCTGAACTGGTGACAATCAGTGTTGGATAAAGTACACCGTTCCTGTACTTGAGTAAAAGTATAAATTCCCTGTTGTTTATTGCTCCAGTAAAGGTACTTCTTTTACATTCCATTTCAGTGAAAGTACAGAAGTACTTGCTTTTGAATGCACTTAAACATTCAAATTAAAAATACTGATCAATGAGAACTATAGTCAAATAAATGACCCAATTCATAGTGTCATTGTTACAGACGCACAGTGAGAAAACCCATACTTTACACAAACTCTCATTGGAAACATGGGGTTACGCAATTAATGTTCACATTAATTCACATTTTCTCTTTTGTAAAAAAATACGCTTTTTTATATTAAAATGTAGCGAAATAAAAATTTTCCAAAATAAAAATACTCTGATTAAAGGACAGATACTTGAAAATGTACTTGAGAACATGTGCAAGTAAAACTAAGTAAAACTACTTATTACTACTTATTTATTATTTTCCCTTTTCTTACTACTAAAATACTAAAAGAACAGACTTATCTTTAATTTCTTTTCTCATAGCATCCCTTTTAATCTCATAAAACCTACAACAGAAGGATATGAAATTCAATGAAATTCAATAAATTCTATTTGTATAGCACTTTTAACAGTGGACGTTGTCCCAAAGCAGCTTTACAGGAAAAAATATAAAATTGTAATTTATAAAATGACAAATGGCAGGTTGAATTTGATTTGGAAACTTTTTAGGGAATAGCTAATAAATAATTACACCATAATCTTTACACATGATTTTACCATTTCAGATTTTCTTCATAACTCAATCCTTCGCATGGGTTACTCTCAGTCTGAAGTGTTGCACGTTCCCCAAGTTCCCCATTTCTTTCCTCTTCAACAATACACACTGGTACATAAACCGGCTTTGATAAGTTGTTCCTAAGTGTGAATGTATGCGTGAAAGTTTGTATTGTGCTCTATAATGGACTACTGTGGGTGTTTGCCTGCCTCGCACCCAGTGTCCAGGGATCGAGCGCTACTGAAGATGGAAAAAAAAAATGAAAGTAATAAAGGATTGACTTACAATCTTAAAGAAAAAACTTTTAAATCTCTATAAACACTTCTGAGTATAACCAATCTTCAGTGTTCAATTAGCTATTACAGTGTTAGTTTGAACTTTTGAAGTGAATTTAAGTCCTAACACTGGGAAATAAACACTGTCCTCTTTTTTTTCTACATGCCATTTTTTTGCTCGTAGCTCCTTTTCTTTCAAAACCAAGCCTCTTTTTTCTCAATGAGCTTTTGACACCTGTGGCAGTGTGTGATAGACGCGCTCAGACAGGCGTGTTAAGCAGCACCGGGGGGAAGCGAACTACTGTTTGCACTCACGGCGAGCAGACTGCGCTCTCTCTCCAGCAGGTCAGCCAGACCATTCAGCAATCGGCCCCGGCTCGACGCATCCATCCTCCTCCATGCTGAGCCTTGCTTTAACGCTGCTCTCGCTGCCTCCACGGCTTTGTCCACGTCAGCCTGGGGGACACAGACCTGTCATATTACAACTCCATTTCTTGTTTTTTTTCCTCTTGAAAAATGAAGACTTGTGTTTCGACCATTAACCAGAATGGACAGACAGACAAATAGATAGATAGATAGATAGATAGATAGATAGATAGATAGATAGATAGATAGATAGATAGATAGATAGATAGAGCAGCCACACCGTGTATCAAAATAAAGAACTGTATATTTTCATGTTAAAAATACCTCTTCGCAAACCTTCCACCTATAGTCAATTGGTCTTCACCGTTACACCAACTGATGATTAAGTAAACAATGTTCGATAGCTGCAGCTTTTCTCTGGCCGAGCCATGCAATAAATCTGACATATGCAACCAGTTAACAGAACAACACATATAATTCCTGTGATCTCCCAGATAAAGGTTTGTTTTAAAGTAACCAACAGTTCGATGCTTAACAGCAAATGACTTATAATTATATCCGGTGTTTTGTAAAGAAAAGCTACTTTGCATCAGCAACACTGACTCGATGACACACAAGTCATTCATACAGCTAGGATTTGTAACACTGAATCTTATTTGAGCAGTGCTGATTTTACACACTTATTTACTTTTAAATATTGTTGAATCATCACTACATGTTTTACATTGTACAATAGCATCCAGGGTGATCAAGGAACAAAGATAAAATTAATCTAGCAATCACACCGATGGGTTAAATCTTACAGTCTTAAATTAACAGTGCTGAATAAATACCATCAGCTGCTAAATAAATAAATAGTTTATACACTGCAGTACATCTACAGCATCAAGGCAACTTTTACAGTAACAGGTTAAAATGTGTTGTGGATGAAATAGTGCTGAATTAAGATACCTGGCTGTTACATTATTTTAAATTAATACTACATCTGTAAAAAAAACAACAACAAAAAAAATCACAATCCATTGTGTAAGTTTTTCTTACATGGTCGAGATATTATTAAAGATACATTAATATATATTGATACCTCAAATAGGCATTGCTGAAATAACACTAGGTTGTAAATATTGTAGTATATACGTATATATATATGCACAAATGATAAGTGTTTATTAGCATCCACACTATTGATGTAACTTCTACACTGAATTAAAAAAACATTCGTACTTCAATGAACATTGCTGATTTAACACTATTGTTAAATGTTGTTTCATGCTTATATATAATTATTGTGTTGTATAGGTAAATAACATTAAACAAACACTATAGCGTCAAATAGCACTAAACAGCATCTGCAATGACCGACTGGTTCAAACACTGCATCTTGAAACACCAATCCTGCATCAACACCTTCAAATTGTGAACCGGTGAATCAACACTAAAAAAAAGAACATGCTGAATTGACACTATTTACAAGCTCAGAAATAATTTTATTCAGTGTAGTTTGTGTATCGTTTTCATAGCACCTGCAGTGTTAAAGTACAATTTCAAATAGAGGTGTTAAATCATAGTCTTTGTATCCAGTATTGCTGCTTAAACACCTACACTGTTTAATTCAAAGGTGTTGAATTGACAGTACAGTTCTGTTATGTATGTCTGGGGTGTATGAATGAACCTTACACAAATCAAAGAGGATTAAAAAAACTCATCTAAATCTTGGTGTTTAAGGTTGACGTGCATGAGTTTAGGACTATAATACCGTAGTTAGTGTTATGGAGCAGTCGTGAAGTTGTTAGAAGAGCACCTTAATGCACTGAACGCTATCATGATAGTTGCAATAAAATCGAACAACTTACTTTATCTGCCTCTTGTATGTCACACAGTTTGGCACCTGTCGCAGGATTGAATGTAGGGAAGGTTTTTCCTTTCACAGAGCAGTGCCACTCGTTATTGATGAAAAGCTGCCATGTGGAAAGAGATCACTTTATTACATGTGTTGGGTCTTTGTTTGGTAGGTTATAATGATGTTATAATGATTATATAAATGCATATCATGCTTCCTAGTTATTTACCAGCTGAACATGAATATAGTATGAGTTGTTCTCATTAGTGTGTAATCTGGGGTGTAAGTATATACAGATACAATATTTACAGTACAGTAGAATACAGTATAAAAAGTTCTAATCACTTTACCTTGGTGTGTTTGATTTCTGAGATCTTCTGAGGTTGGGGTAAAGTCACATTCTGCGCCTCTCCGTTCTCTGTAATCCCGTTCTGCGCCATGACCCAGCAGCCGGTGTGTGTGAGTGAGTGAGTGCGTGTGTGCCTGTGAGTGTGTGAGAGAAAGAAAGACAAAGAGAGAGAGAGCGAGACAGATTGTGTGTTTGTGCAAATGTGTGTATGAGTGTATGTTTGTCTTTAGATGTGTGAGCGCACCTTGTTTGAGTGCATAAGTGAGAGTGCGCTTTTATACGAGCCGTGCGTAAAAAGGTCCTCCCCTTTACGGGTGCGCACTCCGCCCATGCGTCTTTCACGGGAAACCACACACACACACACACACTTACACACGCTCATACGCACTGCAACCTTTCCTTCACATCAAACGCGATAAACATGCAAAATACGAGAAACTCCATGATCCCAGGAACCGTTTCCGAGAAGCGGACTTTCGCTTTGCGCACGCACAGAGGGGCGTTTAATCAGAAGCCAGGGGCAGGTGCGCTCAGGTTCAGGCTGGATTCTTATCCTAAACTCTCACAGGATAAAAATATTATTGATATTTGATCCTAAAATGTGACTTTGAGTGGGGGAAAACATGTTAATGTTATGTAAATTATTCAACAGGAAACATCATATTGGGCAAAATGAGATCCAGTGAGAGAAATATCCTCAGTTGAGAAAGTGAAAAGTGGGAATGCAGATTAAATGAAGCAAAATGCTTTATCATGTGAAACAAGAAAAATGTCTACAAACCACGTGTCAATTTCACATGCCAATATCTTGTCTTTATGATTCTTTGTAAGGTCAGATCTCTGGAGTTTAGAGCCTGAGCTTGGTAATACTGAGGAACTACTTCAGGACAGATACAGACTCAGACTCACTCTAATATACACAATGAACTTTTAGAAAATAAAAGGAATTCATTAAGAAGCCAATAGTAATCATGTGTTAGGCGTCACAGCTTTTTCTTCCTGTTCACAAATGGGCCTAAATTCTGCAAATTGCATTTAAAAACATAATCGAGTTGTAATAATAAAATATGTATTGACAATAAAATATATATATAATCGACAATAATCTGCATATTTGAAATCGATCTATATATTTGTGTACATTTATTTTACATCTTTATTTTTATTTAAATTATAAATATACTTTAGTTTTTTCAATTACATTTATATTATAAAATATCTTTTATGGGTTTAGGGGTTTATTTCTTGAAGATCATATATTAATAATTTTTCAGCACCATTACATTTCCCACAACTTTTTTTTGTCATTGTTAACAGGCCATTATGGTTTTCTGGGTTCTGAAAATCATTCAATATAATTAACTAAATACTAAAAGTATATTCTTTATAATTCCACATTAGAGATAAATAAGTTATATTGCAATGGATATAATTTGTATTGCATTTTATATTTAATATAAATGTTCTACTACCTAGAATATATTATACCTATAATATAATATAATATTACATATAATTAATAATAATAATAATAATAATAATAATAATAATAATAATAATAATAATAATATT
>MU575040.1:2288358-2411395 GCA_024362625.1 Silurus asotus
TGTATATTTAAAATACATTTAATTTTTTTTTTTTTTTTTTTTACATTCCTTTCATTATGAATAACAGCTTCACAGTCTCTTGGCATCCGGACACTTAGTTTACAGAAATATTCAGCTGAAATACTTTGCCATGCTGCTTGTAAAAAGTCTTCTTTTCTTGTCTGATATTTCTCTCTGACTTTGTGATCCAGTTCATCAAAGAGCATTTCAGTTGGATTTAGGTGCGGTGACTGGGCAGGCCATTTAATAAAAGCTAACACTCCTGCTGACTGTTTGCTTTCTAAATAACTCTTACAGAATTATTTGGACATGTTCTTGAATTCATGATTTGGATCATTGTCTTGATGTATGGTGAAATTCCTTCCGGTTCGCTGCAATCCAGAATAAATTGCATGCTAATTAGCTTCCACCTCCATGTGGGTGTGAAGCAGTCTGATAACATCTTCTGTTCTCTGTCTTACATAAGTTCATCTGTCCACAGAACTTCCTTCTATTGATTTATGGTCCAATTCTTGTGTGGTTTTGCCTTTAAACTAGTTTGTTGCATGGTAACAAAATGAACATGCATGTGTCTCAAAAATGCTTAGATTGGATGTTTCCAAAAATTCACATAGTCACTGATATAAACAATTCTCAATATATTCATTTTATTTAGTTTTTTAATTTGTAATAAAATCATGATAAGTTGAGATGACTAAAGTTTAAAAAAAGGATACATGATTAACACATCATGACCAACATGGAAAGATGTTCCACTAGATTATGGAGTGTGGATGTGGAGATGTGTGCTCATTCAGCCAGTGAACTCAGTATTATTAAGGTCAAGTACTGATGTTGTCTGGGGCCTGCAGTCAGGGTTCCAATTCATCCCGATCCCGGTTCAGGTCAAAGCTCTAAATCAGGCCTCCAAACAATTTAAACCATATCTTCATGGGGCTTGCTTTGTGCACAGGGGCATTGCCATATTAAAACAGGTTTGGATTTAGTGGTTAAAATTGAGGGAATTTGAATCTATCTATCTATCTATCTATCTATCTATCTATCTATCTATCTATCTATCTATCTTCTATCTATCTATCTATCTATCTATCTATCTATCTATCTATCTATCTATCTATCTATCTATCTATCTATCTATTCATCTGTCTGTCTGTCTGTCTGTCTGTCTGTCTGTCTGTCTGTCCGTCCATCTGTCTGTTTGTCTGTTTGTCTATCAGGATAATACAGGTAGGTTACTGGTGTAAGTCAGGAATAGGTTTATGTGAACTGACCTGAGCACTTGGTGTGCAAGCAAAAATACAATAGCAAAAAGAGATGCAGTAATCTATATGTGGGTAGAAAAGTACACAAGCACCAGGATTTCTATTTCTTTCAGACTAAGCCTAGGTCAGTGGTAGACTGGTGGCGAACCAACATCCAACTTTAAACCATTAATAGGAATTAGTAATAATAATAATAATGGAGATGGGCCTGCGCTTTTCTATAAAATAAAAAAACTTCAGTGTTTTAGTGTTATTTAACTGCATTTTTTCTGTCCACTACTACTACAACAAACTTGTAATATAATATAATATAATATAATATAATATAATATAATATAATATAATATAATATAATATAATATAACCATGAAAGTGTTTATTTTTTGCTTTTTTTTTGTTCTTTAAAGAAGTACAAACATATTTTAAATAGATTACAGTCAGAGTGTTGGTGTCTCACAGCTCCAGGGTCAGTGGTTTGAGCTCTAAATGAATAAGGGACTGTAAACTCTAACTTGACTGAAAAGAATAATATAATATAATATAATATAATATAATATAACCATGAAAGTGTTTATTTTTTGCTTTTTTTTTGTTCTTTAAAGAAGTACAAACATATTTTAAATAGATTACAGTCAGAGTGTTGGTGTCTCACAGCTCCAGGGTCAGTGGTTTGAGCTCTAAATGAATAAGGGACTGTAAACTCTAACTTGACTGAAAAGAATAAATGAATTAACGGTTTAAGAAAAAGATTTCTACATGTTAACCCGATCAGTATCCAGGCCTTTGAACATTTCAGTAACATTTTCTTGAATTCAGCTGTTGATGGAAAAAACTAAAAACAAACCTCACATACCCAGAAAGTAATATGGTCATGTGTTTTGCTTTAAAATGCTAGATTGTGCTTTTTATTTTTTGTTTTCCTCTAGATTACCCGTTCCAAAATGGTTCATGGCCTTAAAACACTGAATGAAGTCGAATTCCCCACCCAGTTGGATCTCAGCGCCGAAATTATTGGCCTTGTCGAGCAATGGAAGTAATGGAGGACGGATTAATTGTCCAGCACAGTATTTGCAACCCAAACAAGGTGGCTTTGATCAGATGCTGGAAGGTCCAATCAGAGTTGACTGCAGCCCAAGGTGCCACAGACAACCCTCAATGTTGCATTTTGCACCTGGGCCTGATGAAGCCGAATGCGATTAGACACATTCAAAACAAATGCTTTTGTTCGGCCAGGACAAAACCTTTCCCTGCTTCTCGGCTCATTTTCCTCCAACACTGTTGCCATTGTTTCCCCTCCACTGCCTCTCGTCACTCTCTACTTGTTGGAGTGTTAATGAGGACAGCGAGCTTTTCTCACTCCAGCGGCTTTCTAACACCTCCTAATGAGGAAGGATGGACATGGAGAGAGAGAAGAAAGAGGGTAAGTGGGGAATTGAAAACGGAAAGGGAAAAGGAATGACGAAAAGGGAATGGTATATGTAAAAGTGAAAATCATAGATGTGAAAAAATTAAGAAAAAGAATAAAAAGGTTTAAGAAAAAAAAAGCTTTAAAAAAGAGAACAAGAAAAAAGAAGTAGATGGAGGGAAAACTGAAAAGGCAAACGGGAATGAAAGGAAATGAGTAAGTAAGAAGGAAGATTAAAGACCAGGGAAAGGTAGAATGGGAAAAGAAAGTAAGGTAACAAACATTATAGGTTAAGAGCAATAAGATTTACAGATAGAAGAAGCAAATGAAAAGAGGAAATGTGGATAAATGTAAGCATGAAAGAAGTAAAAGGGGGGGGGGGGAATGTTGACAGGAAACAACCAACTGGCAAGAGAGATAAGCATGGAAGGATTTGGGAATTGGGGGGAGAAGGGTCAGTAAATGTTGGGACACTTGGGTGCTTGGGTGCAGTTGCTGCACACAGCAAACTCTTATTTTTTAAGTTACGTTTTGAAGTTTAAAGTTGTTACGGTATTTAACTGGAGGTCAGGAGCATAATGGGAAAGCTGAAACAGGTGCCCTCATTCTCTAAGCTTGGCTGCTCCTGATAATTGGTGTTCAGCACCTTTTTTAAATGAAGGTCAAGTTTTTTCCCCTCCTTATTCTTTAGAGCCGCTGAGGAGCATTATAGAGCTAACTACTTCTAATGACTGCATCCTGACAAAAAACACTAACCACAGACACCAAAACACTGCCTTGAATAGATGTGTTTAATGGATTATTTAGATGATCATTGGTGTTGCTGAGCTAGAACAATGTAAAAGGATTAAACGACCCACATGCTGGGTTCCTTTTGAAGACCAAAACAAGGCCTGGATGAGACACATCCAAAAGAGTCCTGCTCTTTTCAAATATCACTTATTTAGTCTTGAATTTAATTAAAATTAAAATTGTATTTGGCGCATACACATTCATACAGCGTACGACATGCAGTAAAATGCTTTTTGTGAGTGTCCAACCTGCAAACATGAGAAATGGAAATAGAATATGTGTATAATACATATAATAATACATATACACACACAACCTAGAAAAAATATATTTATATACCAGCATTGCCAGAAAGGGATTGTGTGATTTGTCCTAAAAGCCTTAAAGCATCCATGTGCAGTAAAATGTGGCACAAAAGTGACATTGCTGTGCAATTCCAGAGTTATAATGACACAGACACTGTTAAGGTGTCATATAAATAGTGCAAAAATAATTGTGCAGAAATAATTGTGCAGAAATAATTGTGCAGTACAGGAAAAATGAGATGAAGTTCAGTTTGTTTATTTGATATATAATTACATTGATATATTTAGTAGAATTGAATCAACATTGAACTTACATTAATGTATTTATATATTTTTTTTAATAATATAATAAATATATTATTAAATTATCTATATATCTCTAAATCTATATTAAATCTATACTATAAAAATCTCTATATAAAAAAAACTGAACAATTTTTTTTTTGAAAAATAAATAAATAAACACATTTATTTATACATTTGAATAAAAGTGATATAAAATCAATTCGATCAGTACATTTATTTATTTTTTTGTTTGTTCATTTTTGCTTGTAACGAGATTCACTTCAAACAACATCGCTATGAAATCTTGGTCATTGTGCAGAGAATCGACAGAGGTATGTTGTCTCGATGCTCAGTGCTTGGCGTCAGTGCCCCCTCTGAAGTAGAGGTGCCAAGCTAGCCGGTGCCCTCTCTGCCCACGTTAGCGTGGAGGAGCACTGAGCCCGAGCTAACTCCCTCCAGGTGTGCATGGGCCTACAAACAAAGAGCCTTTTCAGACTCTCCTGCATGAGAATGAAAAGACCTTGGGTTTGGCGCAAAAATATTCCCGGGTAAAAAAAAGTATCACTGCTTGAGCAGGTGGTAATATTCTGTT
Organism: Silurus asotus; assembly: GCA_024362625.1. Lineage (NCBI taxonomy): Eukaryota > Metazoa > Chordata > Actinopteri > Siluriformes > Siluridae > Silurus > Silurus asotus. Next base: position 2,293,000 of record MU575040.1, read on the forward strand.
ACATCGCTGCCTATGCGCCTCAATTAAGTCGGCCCCTTGTTTTCATTGGCAAAAACAAGGACGTTAATTAAAACAGCCACAAAACATAATACATGGCTATGAGCACTGTCTTAGAGTATACCACCAATTTCTACTCACTTGTGTGTTACACAAGAGAAGATAGCTGCTAGGTGAATTATCTTTGGCTCAGTGTAGAGTACACAGACAGCTGATGTTGGAACCAGGACCACACACAGTCGTTCTGAGCTTTTTTTGGGCTGTAGGGTGATTATATTAAACATTATCATTATCATATTTATCAAAACATTCTGAAGACTTGAGCTACATACTATGGAATATTAACAGCCTATTTTGGTCAATTATAGATAATTACAGTGTATAAAAGTTAATTCTCTGAAATATATTACTGGAGGGTTTTTTTTTTCTATTTATTAGCAAATTCTCTGCTCAATGTCCAACAACCATAAAACCATTATGAGGATTTTTTATTATTATTATTATTTAACCCCATCAAATGCCAAGTTTATTATTTTGTTATCTAGTGTATAAATATACATTATTTAGGCAATGGCATTAATTTTAGTATAAATTAGGTCAAATTAGCTACATAATTAAAAATGCCAAAAGAGTAATTGGATAAATGATTTTTTTTTTTCAGTTTAATGAAAACTTTTAGTAAACAACAGAGGTAAAGGAAATATCTCCTTCCTTATACTGACACTGTATAACTAATAGTAATAAAGTCCGAGCACCTCCCACACTGCTTCGGTTTCTTGTTTCAGATTCTGCGCCTTTTCAAACTTATTCAAAAGGGTATTACATGTTAAGTGTGGATTTTTCCTCATGATCTTTCGCTTTCCGCTCTTTTTTGCTGTATTTTACTGTTAATCTGTATGTGACAAAAGGATATCAAAATAACTCATTTAAAATAACTATTTACTTAAAGTGAATTCCTGGCAGTTTTCTGTATGTGTATATCTTTTTGCCTGCCCCAAAAAATTTAAATTGTTTATATTACAAAAAAAAAAAAAAATCAAAACCCAACACAGCAGTGACTATTTATTTTGAAATTAAAATTAAATTACTTTTAGTGTGTAGATTTTATAGCACTTTTGTCTTCAATGTAAGAAGATTCTCGTTCCAGTGAATGCCCTTTAGGTTTCTCTTTTTCTCTTTTTTTTTTCAACAAAAGCTGAAAATAATAATTCTTCTAATGTTAGGAACTGGTTTGCAGAAAACATTTAGCAAAAACTGAAACCAGAAAATCCTTGAAACATAAAACCAATAAACCCCAAATTTTTGGAGGATACATTGTGTACAGATGTACATCATTACTCACATATCAAAGTACAACAATCTAGTGACCTGAGTTTGGGTATTATGAAAATTACAGGTGTTTCTGCTCAACATAGAATTCTGTGAACATTTGGTGATTACGATGATGATTATTATTATTATTATGAAAAGTTAAAAAAATAAAAAAAAGTTTCCAATTCCAATCCACCAGTCAGCATCAGGCCTTTTCTACTGGAAACTACCAACCGGAGAAGCTGAAAACTAGTAAGTTTTCTCTAAGATACAATATGCCAGCTAACTGCATCTCATTGAAATGCTACTCATGGTGCATCACATAGAGGAACATGCTCTCCATCCATTGTAATCATGAGCTCACAGATGCCCATAATTGAATAATGATATGGCCAGTTTTTTTCTCTTTTAGACACCCAAACTAAGGTCTATGTGGCATCAGTGAGAATCAGTGAGAATCTTGGAAACTGCATTACATTAAATAAAAGTTGGAACAAAGTGACATACCAAAACCAGTGTAAAAATGTCCTTGCTTACAAGTAAAATAAAGATCTATATACATAATACAATAATACATTTTTTTTTTTTTATTAATATGTACAAAAAAATCACTTTCTAAGCACATTTTAAACTTACTTATGAACTTGAATTAACTTTTCAGTCCAAAAGTATACAAACTTTAGCACAAATTTCTCTTGGACACTACAATTTGGACAAAAGTTCTTGCTAAATGAATAGATGACAAATAATGTTAATACCTATGATGTTAGACGCCAGCAATGAGCTCACTGACCACATAGCACAGGCTCTGTATGAGTACCATATGAGTCAGGATTCAGCTTTGTTCTGGACTATGAAGGCTGATAAAAAGATGCTTCCTCTTTTATCTGTACGCCTGAACTTTATCAGCAACCTTGACAGCTTCTGCAATGAGTCACAGGCAGCTGTGATTCATTTGTTGCACTTTCTGAAACTTCAGTAATCGCTTTTAGTCATACAGTCTTTAATTAGTCTCTCAGAAGAACCTGCTGAAGCTTTAGGGTGCTAGGTGGAACCCCTTTTCTGATTTTAAATTACATCGTCTCTATGTCAGTAATAACTCTTAGACCTCTCAATCAAAATCCCCACTTGGTCCAGAAATTGTGTTTACTAGGACTTGTAGAAAGGTTAGATTAGATCTTTTATTTTTTATTTTAAGGACAAAAGGGGACAACTAAATAAGTAAAATAACACTATCTATTCCCCAGTACCACCTGGCCTAAAACAGCTCACCATCTACACATAAAAAGATATTTATACTTCCACTACCTCATTGTAATAAGACGAAATGACCTTTAGCAACACCTCTGCATATTTGGTCATTCCATATAGTCTGCATGCCTCCTGTGTATCACATATCATTTAACTTCCTATAAGACTTTCAGGTTTAGGGTTTATAAGTGTGCAAATTGATGACATTCTGATATTTTTAAACTCATTTTCAGAATTTGTTCAAATAGAAGAATGTAAGTTTTAAATATTCTAATTTGCATTCCTGGTATATATCATCACTGATGAAACTTCAAGCTGTCATAGAAGCTTCAAGCTGTTCTAAAAACCAGAGGTTTCAAGTATCACGTTTATTTTGTAAATTTTAACCCAGCCATTGGTTTGCACAAGCCAGTGCACTCTTAGTGCCGGACCCAAGCCAGATAAATGTGAAGGGTTGTGTTATGAAAGGCATCTAGCGTAAAATGTGTGCCAAATCAAATATGCAGATCACAAATCAGAAATTCATACCTGATCAGTTGAGGCCTGGGTAACCAACGACCGCCACAGGTAGTGTTAGCCAACAGGGTACCGGTGGAAATTTGACTACTGCTGGCCAAAGGAGGAGAAGGAGAGGAGGAAGACGTCTACAGAGACAGAAAGGAGAAGTGCAGGAGACTGGAGGTTATGGTGGGTACTTTAAATGTTGGTACTATGACTGGTAAAGGGAGAGAGATAGCTGATATGATGGAGAGGAAAAAGGTAGATATGTTGTTTGTTCAGGAGACCAAGTGAAAAGGAAGTAAGACCAGGAACATTGGAGGGGAGGAAGGATGAGCTGGGAAAGATGTGCTACAAGTTAGAGCAAAAAAGGATGGAGATGGAAATGTGTTGACTAGTGAGGAGAGTGTGTTGAGAAGATGGAGGGAGTATTTTGAGCAGCTGCTGAATGAGGAAAATGAGAGAGAGAGAGAGAGAGAGAGAGAGAGAGAGAGAGAGAGAGAGAGAGGATCAGAGAGAGAGAAGGTTGGATGATGTGGAGATGGTGAAGCAAGAAGTGGATAGGATTAGTAAGGAGGAAGTGAGAGCAGCGATTAAGAGGATGAAGAGTGGAAAGTCGGTTGGACCAGATGACATACCAGTAGAAGCGTGGAGATGTTTAGGAGAGATGCAGTGGAGTTTTTAACAAGTTTGTTTAACAGGATTTTGGAAGGGGAGAGGATGCCTGAGGAATGGAGAAGGAGTGTGCTGGTACTGATCTTTAGGAATAAGGGAGATGTGAAGACCTGCAGTAACTACAGGGGAATTAAGTTGATCAGTCACACCATGAAGTTATGGGAAAGAGTAGTGGAATCCAGGCTGAGAGAAGAGGTGACCATCTGTGAGCAACAGTATGGTTTCATGCCAAGGAAGAGCACCACAGATGCATTATTTGCTTTGAGAATATTGATGGAGAAGTATAGAGAAGGTCAGAAGAAGTTGCGTTGTGTGTATGTGGATTTAGAGAAAGCGTATGACAGGGTGCCGAGAGTGGGGTTGTATTGTATTGAGATTAAAAGGCATACATTTTATTAAGCATTATTTATTTGATTTGGTAATCCACATAGACAAATATATAAAATGTAGTGTATAATAGCATTAATTAAAATGACGTGGTTGTGGTTAGCATGTGATTTAACAGCTATATGCTGCTAATAACAGTTGTTAGCTGTAGAGTAACAGTTGTATGCTGTAAAGTATCATGCTCTTAATTCCAATAACAGTAACATACTGTAATTAAATAGTATACTGCTGGCAACCACAACTGCCCGTAGTTTATTGTTTTTTTATTCACAGGATTTTTTTTGTACAGTGTAATGTGAACAAGTAAAGAAAGCACATAGCCTTCAGCTTTGTACTATGTAAATCATAGATCTGTATAAACCCCAACCTGCCTCAAACCATAATGTTTCTGATGTTACAGTAATAGCGATTGAAAGTGACAAAAAGACATAGATGCAGTGAGTAAAAGCAACAGTTAAATCCATCAAAACGACATGTGTAGTTGTTTTAAATGACTGCTTTTATACTTTCGAATAAGACATGAGAAGCCAAGACCCACTGAAATAAAAACAATCGATAAAATACATTTGGTGTGTAAAGGAAATGTTGATGTATCATGTGATTATGTTATGCTCTGAGCTCAGCTTTTTAGTTTGTGCCAAATCTCATAAAATCGGATATCATATCATAAATAATGTATGAGGCCTTAACTACTAAATCAAGATTCTCAGTGAATGAGTCTTTTATCCTCAATGGAATATTATTTACACACCAATATATCATTCACACTCTTCTGACAAATGCTCTGGTGTATTTTACATAACAGAGAAAGTGGGAAAAATGAGCAAGTGCTTGTTAAACAAAACATATATTGAACTGTAGAGATGCCACTTTTTGGTGCTCATAGTCGAAAGTGTTGGTTTGCACTGTATCAGTGTCTGATCCCGTCTTCAGTGTCTCATATGGCTCTTTGAAGTCGGCCCTGACTCTCAACCCTCGCCTTTCTCACCAGTTCCCATTATCGTCATGATTATTATGATCATCATAATCGTCTCCTCACAGTTAGATGCTTGGCTGCTGGAGTGAGAGAGTTCTTTTGTGAGTAAGATCTGAGCAATTTGCAAGCTCATTGAGGAAACCTGTTGCACAAAAGAAGCTTAGATATAGAATCTGTCAGCACTGGTTCTCATTGGCCATGTATTGCCTTTCATACTCGATGAAATGGGCTGCTTGTGGACAGTTTGGGGGAAATTACATTATCTCAAGTTTTGCTCGAGCTCACAAAGGCTAGCTAGAGGATTGGAGATGACTCTGATGTACATCTTAATAAAGATGTCTACATTTGATATTGGTGTAATTAGAAGGCATTTCCAGATAGAGAACACCCTGCACTTACTGTGTGGCAATGCAAAAGTTGATACAGTGTGCTACGTTCGCAAATTTAAACCTTAGGTTACAGTCTAATCTGATACAAATCCATCAGTCTAAACAACTTGCTAGGCCTGGAGACAACAGACCAGAACATGAAAGCACTGACATCAATCTGTACTAAAGTCTTAATAAATCAATGAATCTCAAGACAGAAGATTAAACTGAAATTGGAGATAGGTGCTGAAAGATACATGCAACTCAAAGGCAGACAGAACCTCCTACCCCACATGTCAGGGAGTACAACTTCTTTATCAAAAAGCATGAGAACGCTGAATTTGGGAGGCTCCTAAGCATTTTGAAGGGTCCTCTGGATGAAAAAACCTAGAAGTTGGCACACAACCCTGGACACAGGATTTTGTAGAGGAGGTCCTGCCTCAATAGAATTTAACTGTCTGAAAGCTGTGGCAACCAGTCTGAAGATGTTTTCACATAGCACATGTGATAGAAGGGTTTGTATTTCTATTTCTGTCTCCATTTCATCTGTGCTACTATGAAATAATTATTTCAATTTTGTGAATGAGTAAATCAATCTTCCAGACTTCAGTGCACAACTAGTGTTCTGCAAGTGTTCTTTGCTATGCCTAGTGTTTGATTATTTGTTATAGGAAAAAACACATGTTAATTTGCAACATGTTAATTTGGTTTGATATGAGCAATTTGGACTATTTATTTTATTTGAAGGTGTCTGCTCAAGAGATTCTGTGTTGCTGCTTTGTTGTACTGGCACAAAGTTAGCCGGGGTCTCTGGGTATGAGAGATGACATTACTCATTTCCCTATCAGTCATCTATCGATTCACGTATGGAAGACATATTATCACTTTGCTCCAAGTGTGATCCAAGCTAACATGTGATGTAGCATATGCAGCAGTTCTCAGAGGAAGCCAACAGTGATGAACAGAACACAGAAGGTAACAAAAAAATTATAGTCTAGGTTTTTATATGTATTAACTTAGAGTGGAACAAGCATTTATATTATTTTACTTCAATTAGTCTCAGAGGTGTAAAGTAAAGGGAGGTAGGTGAGGCATAAAAAATACCACGCTTCAAAATATTTTTCGGTGTATTGACCTGAACATCACTAAAATGTTCTTTATTTAAACATTTTAATAAAACTGTGATTAGTTTTAAATGTTTAACATAAACATATGCTTGCAGTTTGCTGTAAATTTATATGATGCTGCTGGGGTCTGACTAAGCTGGAAAAAAACAGCTTGGCTATTTTTTGCTTGTGCTGAGTTTTTCCATTATTTTCAATTATTCACAATTGAGACAAACTTATATGAAAATGTACAGTTACATGCCGGTTCTTCAGCACATGGAAACATTGAGACCAAAAGTTTACAAATAATGTTTTTAATGCATCCAATAAATGCTGTATATTATATGCATAATATTGAACCATTCTTAACCCTAAAGCATAACAGATATATCTCCAGTTAGTCATTTAAAAGATTAGGATTAAGTACTATGAAGTACCTGCTGAAGTACATTGATACACATTGTCATGTAAACCAGCAATCACTACATGTATTTTCAGTCTTTCATTTAAAAAAAAATAATATGTACCGTAATTTCCGGACTATTAAGCACACCCATATATAAGCCGCACCCACTGAATTTTACAAAGATTTTTATTTTGAACATAAATAAGCCACACCTGTCTATAAGCCACAGGTGCCTACATTGAAACTTATAAACTTGACACAGGCTTTAATAAAAGACAATGTCTGTTACACGGCTTGTATCTAAACAGTAGCCTACCAAGAAAGTCATTGTTCACTGTCTCCCTCCTTCATTTCACAACAACTTCTCTTAAGAGTTTTTCTTTTGGCATCGTCGTGCGTTTAAAAATCACCATCGGTGAAGCTTTTCTCCCGATGCCGTGCAGCTCAGAACACAGGTGAAGTGTGTTTTTTTATGCCCGGTTGTTTTTTTTACGCATTTCCTGTAGACAGTCCGAGTGAGAGGCAGGTCAAATGTCAGAGGAACCTCATCCATATTTATGATGTGGTGCAGCCCGATTCAGTGGGAGCGCATCTGATTTAATATAAAGAGTTTCATTGGTTCACCTGAACCCATTCGGCAATTTAATTGGTCTAATGTTATGGGGCTCAGTTTTTGGCATGAATCTTGTGAAACCAGGAAAACCCCAGAAAAGACGGGTTCGAAGCGTGGGAAAAAAGTAGCGAATTATAGTCTGCCGTATTATAGATAATACGGTAACTGTTTAAATGTTTTACTGAGGGATGTCTATTTCAGGTTTCAGGCATCCAGGCTAGTGTCCATTCCGTCATACTTACATCTTAAACTTAACAGCAGTACTTCATTCATTTCACTCATGCTGTCAGTAACACTGAACTTTCTTTTTATAACTCAGGAAATGCTGGAGAAATATTCAAGGTTTATGGTACAATTTATGAAGGGACACTAAATGTTTATTGTGGTTTATTTACATAACGGATTACAAAGAGAAGCAGTCTGAAGTCTTAGTTTACTTAGGATATTTATGAATGATTTGTAAATTATTTTAATCTAATCTTGAAAGTTAAAGATATAGAAAAAGTATTTTTTATTTTTGTGCAATATTTAGTTGATTTATAATCTTAAAATTTTTTGATGCCTTGAATGTGTAAGAAAATAAAGAGTGGTAAGTTATATACTGTATATGAATATTTGGGGAACAGTTTCAGTGGTGCTGTATGGAATATATGTTTAAGTTTGAAAATCGTTACAGTATACTCATAGAAATCTACTAATATACTGTAAAGTCAAGTCAAGTCAAGTTTATTTCTATAGCGTTTTTCACAACAGACATTAAGGTGAATGGTGTGTATTGATCCCTGATAAGCAGCCATGGCAACTGTGGCAAGGAAAAACTTCCTTTAGATGTTATGAGAAAGAAACCTTGAGAGGAACCAGACTCAAAAGGGGAACCCATCCTCATTTGGGTGATACCAAGAGTGTGATCATTAGTCTTTAAACAATACAGAACATTGGAGAGTGAGAATTAGCATGAGCACTGGAGTGTAAAATTATGAGTAATGCTCTTTTTACAGTTTTTTACAGTCATTTGTGGTTATAAAACTAGGAGCTGCTGAGCAACTTATAAAATAGCTTAACATTTTAGATCATCACAGATCCAAAAGATCTAAAGATCTAAAGACACACAAATATCATAATGTGACAGATAAGCATGGTATTAGTGCCAGATCAAATCTTTGAATTAGGTTTAAAAACATCCTTCAACACTGGTTACTGAGTGCACTATGTTCTAAAAGTCAAAATAAAAAAAATAAAAAAAGTCATCTTGACTTATTCCTGCTAAATTAAATATGGCAGAGAATTAATAAAAATAAAAAGACGGAAGAAATTACAGTTATGGTTGGAGCAGAAGTTGAGTTCTGTGGTAGTGAGTAAAATCCTAAAACAAATACTTCAGCCATCTGTGGCAGGAAATCCAAGTCCATAGAATGTCTTGTTGTCATGGAAAAGAGTTTAAGATCACTTATAAAGAACAGGGCAGTTGGCACTTGCACATGATAACTATAATGCAATAAAGAACTCACAGATAGGTGTGAGATTTGACAAAAAATGGAATACAGTTGGAAAGGAAGCCCCTTAATAGGTGTATATGTTTAGGTCTGAATTAGTTGGATTATGGAAATAACTACTTGTACTGAATACCACAGTACTGCTGAATTCTAAAATGTGGCTCTGACAGAAACGCTGATTATAATTTAAATGATAGAATCATAATAAATAGATATTTCTAATATGTTAGCATTTCTACAATAACAGCTCAGTTTCAAAAAGGTACATGTTGGACAATGTACATAATGCAAGGGCGAATAATTCATGGATAAAAGTTTTTGTGAAATAGACTGTAAGAGATGTTTAATGGTGAGGAGTCATATTTGCGATTGCTTTATAAAAGTGAGTTGTCCGCCATTAGAGATTCTTCCTAATAAGAAATTTGGAGATTCTAGTTTTCTGGTAAATTGACATACTGAATTTCTTTTCTTTGAGAGCCTGGTGGGGAAATCATAGGAAGGTTTATAGCTGGTATAAAAACATTATTGCAGGAACTAACTTGTCTTGTACACAACATTTTGCCCACACCATCAATGGTTAAAAGGAAGGACAATTTATTTATTTAAAAAAATTGAATCACTGACAAACCACTTTGGAACAAGAGGAAGAAAAACTTTTGGAGCTTTTTTATTGCTTATATAACATATTAGGATGGATTAGTAACTCTCTCTTGTAACCGCCATTTGTAATTCGAGCTCTTTAGTGATACCGTATCTGGTTTAAAAAGCCTCAAACCTTTTAAGTTCAGCCATCTAATTACTGGTTTAATCCTTAAAAAAAATATGCTACATGGCAGAAGTGTATGCTGACCTGTCTTGGTTTATATAAACCTTTGGGGTGAGAACCTTCTATTAAGCAACATAACTGTTTTCAAGACATTACTCTCTTCGTGTTGCCACAGTGGGTGACTGTTGGGGTGAAATATAGTCTGTTGGATTACATGTCACTTGGGGATGTAGGGTACACCAACACCCCATTCACAAGGCTAAGGGAGCAGGTTTTATTGTGACTGCATGCTAAAGCTCCTTGTCAAAAGTGCGGCTCTAATGTAGCGTATTAAATGACTGAACACTGTTTACATCTTGCTTTTCGCCCTGAGAAGCTTGTAAGTGAGGGGCACCGGAGAGAGAGCAGCCGTTTCTGAGCTCACAACGTCAATGTCAGCTATTGTTCTTGCTGAAAGTGCCTAGTCTGCACAAATGATGTGTACATGATTACGACGGCATGACAAGGATAACCGCTGTAATCGGGCCGACTTTTATTATTCCCCCAAGCATAATGAGAAGGTAACTGACAGATGAAACTTGTTATTAAGGGGAGAAAATAAATGGGAAGCAGTCTGTCTTTATGTATGATGAAACCCTAGCCTCCCATTGGTAGATTGGGGTTTTTATTAAGCTGTGCAGATGGGCAGACTGGCATGAATAGTTTTCCGCTAGACATTTAGATAAAGTCTTCTTTCATTGTCTTTGTGTGTTGTCAGAGACATTAAACTTATAACAGTCAAGAACAAGGAAAGTGTTTTTATTAATCCAAATAGTAGGAAAGCTTGTAAGCAGCTCATCTATATCCAGCTACAATCACATGTGATGACTGACTGACTGATACCATACACTTCCAAACAAACCAGTAATACAAGTTAATTGTACAAAGTTGGCTGAATATCGCTCTTGACAGCGGACCTTAATGAAATCTTCCTTCCTTAAGAAAAAGAAAGAAAAAAAAAAAACCCAGAGCAGCGTTCCAACTGGAAGTCTACTGGACCCATTTTGGACGGTCTTTTTTTGAATCACTACCCTCTTGTGTGTGGAAACTCGAACCGCCTCTTTCGTTCTCTGGACCTCCATTGAGAGTGGCCAGTCTGTTTAGATGGCTCTCTGCATGAGTGCTTAACCCGGCTAAGCACAGAGTTCTCCCCTTCCCTTTTTTCCTTCCTTTCTTTACATCTCTCTTTCTTTCGGTTATCCTTTCTCTCCTTAGTCCTGAAACCCATCCAGCACTTCTTCGTGCTCATGCCCTGACTCAGTTATTGCTTTCTATTTCTCACCAGTGTTAGACCTGTGCTCTCTACTTCTCTGATGAAACATGTTTTCAGCTGGCCCTGTCAACCTCGTGGTCTGACTCAAGCTTTTATTCACACTGGTCAAATGATTGTGTCACTTGATATATTGTCAACACATAGAGCCAAAAGACAAAACAAAATGTCATCTGCACAAGAAGAAGGAGAAAACAGACATCCGGCTCTCATAACATTGGGCTGATGAAGTAAGGATGGAGATCATTTTGCCAAACATTTCACAATCCAACAGTAAAGCTGTCTGATGGGAATAAGATGGTAGGAAGCATTTGAAGAAGTCAGACCACTACCGGTGGGAAATCACACAATGATTTGCTAAGCAAAGACAGTTATGATAAAGGAGGTGAGGTAAAGGGAAAGTTGGCATTGGGCATCAGGCCCGGTATGAACTCAGAGAGTATAGCCTTGATAATCAACCATGTTTGAAAGTCTGGGCAAGTATGAACATCTACCTTTACATGCTTATATTTCTGTTTACTTCCTCTGACAAGAAAACATTGTGTTGTACAAATGAGCAGACAAAATGGATTGCATGTCAAAAGTGGCCTCAAGGAAGAAAAGCTTCAGTTTCTTGGCTCATATAAGGTGTTCTGTAGAATTAAAATTATCTAATAACTTGGAAAGTCAACTACATTTCAAACTTGTGATGTGTATTGTTAAATCAGTTAAATTTTTCACCATACCACAGAAGTAATGAGTGCTGAGGCACACAAACCCAATAAAAATTGAGGGAGATCTTTAGCAAAATTTAACCAGTTTGAACTTTGTCCATTTCTTACCATTTTTAGCTTCAGCTCAATTTATCGTATATAGCGAATGGTGTGCATCACATTTTGCAGTAATATTTAGTCCTCTATTTTACTTAGCAATTCAGCAAATAGATATTATGTTGTAACTGAACAATACGCCACATATGTCACCATTAAGCTCCCTTTTCCAGCTAAATAGCTAAAGTATTCAGGATACAAACAGCTGTATGCTAGCAAAAGCTATATCAAAAACTAGCAGAGGAAAAACATTGTTCTATTTTAGACTGGAGACAAATTAAGTCACTAAATCACTGTCCTTGAATAACATTCCACTCAGACGAGAAAAGTCAAGCACTGCTGGAAATATTAAAATTGCTTCAACATTGGCCTGAATGGATTTTATGTCCCACACTGCCCTGGAAATTGTATATCAGGGTATCGCAGCAGACATGTGGAATAAGTAAATCTAGTCTGTGTTTCATCTGTTTAAGGCAATATTGACAAGAACAGTCACAAGTCACTGCTGTATAATCTATGCTAGGTTTCAGAACTTCGAATAGCTTTGATTAGCTAGCATTAGCCAACAAATTAGCACTAGAATCAATAGGCACATGAAAAATTAAAACTGAAATCTATGTAAACATTTTCAGGGATTAGATAGCCAATGGTAATTATATTTATTTTGGAGTTATTCCTTTTTCTTTGCTGAATATGCTAATTAGGTTAAAGGATATTAATGTTGCTAATATTAGTGCTAAAGTCCGAATAATATAGCCTTATATTACAGTGTGTATTTGCAAAAAGTGTAAACCAATCTAAATTTCTATTTATTTAATTTTATCTAAATATATTTTCTTTCAGTGACATTTTGATCGATTTTCACTTTTGGTTCATGTTCGTTTTCTGCCTCACCCACACTAGTTGTACCATTTGGATTGAACCTTAGCAAGAGGTCTGTACAGCCAGAGTCTATCTAAGCTGATTGTACAGATGAGTATTTGAGAGTGCTAAGAGAGATGATGAGGCAGCAGTTCTTTAATTCTCTTAGCTACACTTTTGTACATTCTGCTCAAATGCATCAGGTTCCACATCATTTTAACTTTTATGCGAATGCTGCTACAAAGAGCATTGTGCTTGTCATATTGTTCATTGCCAAAAAGTTGGACAAACTAGCATCGGGGTCGCTAAGCAAATCACAAATATTTGAATATGAACGTACAGTATATTCCTTAAATGCTTTCAGTGTGGAAGTGTCCTTTAACCCTAGATTTTAATATATGCTTGGGCAATGTTTATATATATATATATATATATATATCAATCGCCCCCCTCTCTCTCTCTCTCTCTCAATCTTTCTCTCTCTCTCTCCCTCCCTTGCTGGTTAATGGTGCACCTGTCCTGCTCTGCTTCCATTAGTCCCACCACAGTGCAGTAGTAGTGGACACACAAAGGCAGACAGTGTCCATGTCTCCAACTCTCCCCTCTTGCACTCTTTTATTCCTCTGTCCCAGCAGGAGGGAATTCCTACCGTGGCCTTTCACTCCGTTCTGCTCCAGCACGTCCCGCATCTGGCAAAGAGCATAAACCCCCAGCCAAGGCTTTCACTACCCAAATGAAGAGTTGCTAAAAACGGCACCGGAACAGGTGATCATGATAGGCCAACCGAGAGAAAAAGGGGCAGAGGGGTCACTTTTGTGTTTCCTCGTGCTGTTACACAAGGGTGAACCATACTGACCCATGAGGCAGCTTGCAGAGATCCGAGAGTTATAGGGAATGCTGTAGTAAGTATAGAATAATGTTCCACTGACTAATGGGGGAAAATGTATATATATACGTACACACACACATCATTTTTAGCATTTTTATGTTGAAACTAGCATCTTAAATGATTTTTATTGCTGTACTAAATGCAACTTAATATGGTCATGCTAATGAAATTGGATTGAAGGATACAAAGAGAAAGTATGTGTATGCGAGAGAGAAAAAGAGAGAGAGAGAGAGAGAGACCCTCATAGTATGGTTTTCATCAGAAAGGTAATAATTCTGTCATCAGTAAGTGTTCAGGAAAAAAGTGTGCTAAGCTAGATGAGAACCAACATCAATTGCCACATGCCTTATTAAGTTATATACAATTTTGAAGAGAATGAATAATTTGAGATATTTTAAGTGGGCATTGAGTTTTCAATGTTCACTGTGAAGCTACGTTTGAGAAGTAATCTGATTCGAAATCACATCAAAGCGACCACAGAAACAGATGGGCTGTTGTATAAGGCTTGGAAAAAAAGGACTTTATACATGTATTTGGTTGACTCTTTTATTCAGTGTGATGTACAAAGAGCGTAGAATTTGATCCATGCACAGAGATGAGAGGATTGAAGAAATTCAGTGGATTAACAATACATGGTCTGACATTTGCTTTAGTTTTTCACTGTAGCTCAAAACTCATATTTTTGAATGGATTCATCCATGAATATAAACTTGTGAAAGGAAAATTACACAAGATTTATAGTGCCTTTCTAACAGTTCCTGTTTTATAGTTGTAGTGGATCTGAAAACCTATGCTGGAGAGCTGAGGTGGGAATATACCCAGTCCATACAGTTCAAGTCACCATACTTGCACACACCCATGCACATCTAGCGGCAATTTACAGTCATCATTTTTTGGAATGGGGAGGAAAACAGAGAATCCAAAGAAAACTCTTGGATGACACATGCAAGGAAACTCTGAAAGTGATTGTTAAATGTGAGTCATGCAATGCTAGACATGAGGAGTGACTGTAAATGAGTATTATAATGTACAAACCTAAGATCAGATCAGAACTTCCAACATTTTGTCTGTACTTTTTACAAGGTAAATTTGTAGACTGGATTCTAAATTGTCTCAAGGTATGAGGTATGATTAAGCATGTGATGTTTGTGTGGTGCCTTGGGATGAACTGATATCCTGATAAGCATCTATTCCTGCCATTATCACCTGTGTTCCTAGGATTCTCATAGCACAATCTCATAGCTAAAGACATATGATAAATCAATTTGTTGTAACAATAGCTTTCTGGTTATCCTGGCCCTCTTATATTTACCACCAGAGTTTGAGCTGCCAGTTCAATTTCGTATTATAAAATAATTTTTATACTGCACCAGATGCATTGTGAACAATTAAAGAAACATTATTCTGTGTTTGAGATGAAAAAGTGCAAAAAAAAAAAGAAAAGATAAGGGTTTGTTGCAGTAAATGTCTTTAAATAAATCATGGAAAAATATATAAGGACATTATTATATCTTATATAAGAATCTTATTCAGTCAAACATAACACTCGGTTTATGTGGTTGTTATGTGGAAATTCGTATTATATTCTTATCGTCAGTGTCAAGACAGACATGATTAAGTTGGAAACTAGTTTCGATAGTTTCAAAAATACGAAGCTATAATAATAATAATAATAATAATAATAATAATAATAATACAGAAATGCTAGGAAAACTGACCAGAGTAGCATCATTTGTTATGTACTAATGCACAGTAGCATTGCTGTTTAATAGCTCCAAGGTGTCTAGTTTGATCCTGAGCTTGGGTTACATTGCCTGTCGAGTTTCAGATGTTCTCCTTGTGTTCCTCTGGGTTTCCTTTAAGTTCTCTGGATCTTTCTTACTGTATCTCCTATATTATATGCATTACCCAGCAGACATAAGGTTGATAACAATAGGTTCAGAGGTGGGAAGTAATGAAGTACAAATACTTTGTTACTGTACTTGAGTAGATTTTTCTGGTATCAGTACTTTACTTCACTGTTTATAATTTTTTTTACTTCCAATAAATTTCATTTGCTACACAAATATCTCTACTTTCTACTAAACCAGGCTCATTATTTTAGTTTGAATCTATTTGGTGACATGATCAATATTTTTTTTTCATTGCGCTCCATTTTCAGCCTATCAACCTATTTCTTGTCCTTGTCCAAATGTTTTTTTAAACTACCACTGGTGTATCATTGCGTGGCTACTGCACACCACAGACGTAGACTAGCCTATGAAGCTAACAACAAGCAAGGAAGAAGGCAACAAGAAATATGCCCAACGTGGATCAGACAAAGAGAGTCGGCGATGTAAACATGACTGAGAAAAACATGACATGTAAACATGACAGAGACATACCTGATCACCTGATCACCTGATCATCATCTTTTCCCTGCATGTGTTCTACATGGTGGTTGTTCAGCCGGGATACATTCAGTAGAAAACAAAATTTGAAATTCTACATATGTGAGGCCCAGTTATTAGCGTGACACTGAAACAGGTGGTAGTAATGGCTACTTTTTACTTAAGCACATGTCAGAGCTCAAACTTCTTTACAAACTGTAGTCAGTACTTCAACTTTTACCAGAGTCTTTTAAAACACAAGTATCTGTACTTATACAGTGAAGCATGTGTGTACTTTTGCCATCTCTGAAAATATTGCATTATTAAAAAGATGCAGAGATTAAAAACTGTCATTTGTAAGCAAATTGTTACACAAAGAGGGCTATACTGCCACATGTACACATCATCCTTATTTCATAGTTTAATCTTCTTGGTTCCTCTTTTGTTTGCTCCCCATGTATGCCATTGCTAAACTTCTATATATCTGTACTATGTAAATAAATATCCTTACTTTGCATATTGGCCTGAATTCTACCTGAAAGGTCACAGGATTAGATATTTCTCTGTTGATGCTAACTTTTACATGAGGCACTTTGCAAGTTAATGAACACAAATGTCACGTCTGTGACGTACAGTGTTAAATAATTACATATAAATACATACAGATATAATAACACACTGAAATAATAGCATGTGACCAATATAAATATATATTAAATAATATATTATAAAATATTGGTTGCATATTGTGCGTTCTATAAACTGTAGTTTTGCAGATTCGGTGTAGTTTAAAAACACGCCGATGTAGCGATCATATCACGATCTTAAATGAATGAATGACCTTTTGTGATGGTGTTTCCTGTTCTGTGATAAAGTCTGCTTTGCATCCTCCTCTGCATGAAGGTTCTACACTGATTCAGACCTCAACCTCGATCTTGATCGTTTCCACCTTTCCTTTTCCGCAGAGATACGGACCCGTGGACCCGTGGACTCATGGACAGGGAGTTTCCCCCTCAAGCTCATGGAAGCGCTGTGGTTTTCCTAGCGTGGCTCGGGATGCCGTCTCTACTGCCACAATAGGAGCATTGTACTCTAGAAACATGGGCCACAGAGAGATGCCATTGTTTTATCAGGTAACGTTACCTGCGATTTGATCGACGATAGCGCCTCGTGTTTTTGTAAGAAGAATCCACAAATATATCAGCGCCTGGTCTTAGGCCACCTCGACTTCCCGAAGGCCTGGCAGTGGCCCACTTAAGCGCCAACTTAAAGAAAGCAGAGAGGCTTTTCATTTAAGAACTGCATTCCTGGGAACTACAGAGAAAAAGAAAAAAGAGAGAAAAAAGGAGAGCAGAGGACGTGGAAGAGCTTTGCACGAAACCCTGCCCGTGTTAAGGTGATACACGGCATCTGCAGGAAAAGCACTGATGCCGTGCCAAGGCATGTCATTTAAGGTGTCTTCTACAGAAGCACATATGATGCCATTGAGCTCGGCGAAGCAGGGGTGGGATTTTTTTTTTCTTAAGTTCTGCCAGGACTTTGAGGCGGGCTGCTGATAGAGACCTGTGAAAGAGACTAGGACAGCATAGAGGCATGATACGCATGAAACCGAATAGCCTCCAGCGGCAGGTCGACTCTTTCATTTCTCCACTCGTTTCACAAACTCTTGAGGCGTAAATGTAAATCACAGCAAAGAAGCTAGAGAATCTGCTGCACAGGGCAGAACCTGCTTTGACCTTACAGCACATTTTTATAGCATCATAGCAGTGCTGAAGAACTCAAAAACCAATATTACATTTTTAGTTCATCACCTCCTTGACACTGCTTAGAAAATAAATTTCATAAATAAGAAATAAAAGGGGTGACCAACTCAAAATAATCAAAAATGCCACCAAGTGCTGTGCTCCAATGCCCTGAAAAAAGAAACAAAACACTATATGGCCAAAAGTTTGGAGACACAGTAGTTAAACTCATAGTTGCGATCCAAACATTCCAATCCAGTTTGGTCCCCCATTTTGCTGCTCTAATATTACGGAAATATTTGTGGGGATTTGTGCTTATTCATCTAAAATAGCATTAATAAAATCATGTACTAATTTTGGAAAAGAAGGCCTGGAGGTGCAGTGTGTGTTTAATTAATTTCAAAGTTGTTTCATTAGGCTGGAGTCAGGGCTCTGTGCAGGACATGAAGGATTTCTTAAACTTTAGCAACTTAATGTAACTAATGCTTGTTTGTGCATCTTTGTTCTAGTGAAGGAGATATTGTAATGCTACAGCAAACATTCGGTCACAACCGAGGTTCAAACCAGGGTTTACTGGTGTGAAAAGGAACCAAAAATAAAATAATAATCAGGGCAAAAATAGAAAGGGTGAAGAAGCTTCCCAAAAAAATAAAATAGAAAAAAAAAGCAAACTAAATGTCCAACTAGAGGGGCAAAGACGCTCAGGACCCAGACCACGAGCCGCTCAGGGCCCAGACCACGAGCCGCTCAGGCTCACAAACAGCATACAGAGCGCAGGCTGGGCTATAACAATGGCAAAAAGGGGCAACTTAAAAACCCTGAGGCTAATGAGGCACAGGTGGAAGCAATGGGGACTAATAATAAGAATGAGAACACAATGGCATCATCTGATGTGGTGAGAAACGAAAGACACACATAGAAGAAAAAAGAAAAGAAAAGAAAGAAAGAAAGAACAGGCCAGAAAAGAAGAGATTCTTGATAAGTGTATACTTTGATGTTTTGCGGCAACAGTTTAGGAAAAGACCGTATGTTGTGTATGAGTAAATTTGTTCACTAACAAGTGACCTTGTACTGTACATTATAGCAGCTGTAAAGTTGTATTTTCTTACATTCTCTGGAGATTAGAGATACTGCAAATGCACAACAGTTGAATTAGATTTGACGGTGGGACAAAACTTAAGGAGCAGCACTGACTGCCAATTTACAGAGACATTCAGTCTAATTGGGAGGAGCCTTATCATGCAGTAAGTCAATTACCATAAAATGGGTGGGGTAAAAACTTACTAAACAAACAAACTATAGGTAGATGCAGCACAGGCCTGGAAAAGCACTACAACAGAAGAATGCAACACTGTAGTGAAATCAGTGGGCACTCAGGTAATGTGCTATTTACTTTACTACGATCTGTTCCAATACATTTGCACGCCTAAGAATGTGTTGCTCAGCCACCAGATGTAACTATTAGAAAATGAAAGCTGAAAATCTGATGGTCTCTTTTGTTCTTATGATCTTTTCATCTCAAACCCAAATTTCTCATGTGTATATAATAAAAGATTTGGCCATTTGAATATTTTAATCAATGAATGCATACGCATGCAGTTTTCTTTTTAATTCATTAGTTCCACTTGTTCCATTTATTAGTTCCATAACAGAAGTTTGGAGAAAGCAGGACCTTTCCTTTACCTGCTTTTTAACTGTGAAGTTTTGGGGATGCCTGTGATCACTACAGCCTCAAACTCTTCATCATGGAGGATGTGGATAAGTGTGTAGGTCAAAAATGGTATTTTGGGCACAATGTTTGTAAAGTCTGGCCATTCTCATCTAATGTATCTTGTGTCAATAAAGTTTTTTCCCTCAGCAGAAGTGGCCCTCGCTGAATGGTCGAAATACCGAGTGTATCTTCCATGCATGTTTCACCCTACAATTTATACGTCTTCTAATGCTTAAAAAAAAAAAAAAACAAGAAAAAAAACATGGACAATATGGTAATGGTTTATTCACACAATTCATTTTGGGCTAGGCAAACAGCAGATTTATATACATTCAGTAGTTGTTGTGGTGGTGAATAGCGTGGAAGACGTCGAGACGATTTGAATCCGGAATAAGTGCTTCCTGAAAATCAGCGCGTCGGCGCTTCGAAACCAAATGCACACACGCTCATACTGTAAACAAAATATCATAGAAAAGAAAAAAGAAGAAACACTGCTGAAATAAAAGACAGTGGACTTTACAGAAACTGTACAAACCTGAATACATATAAAATCTAATCAAAAGCATTCTTCTTTATTCCTGCATTTTGACTCGGATGTGAAGAAATATCAGTTTAGCCCTGCAACATAGAAAGAGTACGAGAACCGCTATTCGGACCCAATAAACCACCGCTGTGGCTAAAATATAAATAAACATACCGTCCTGCTGTGTACACGTCATTGAAAATTTCCACAAGGAAAGTCCAAGTTTAATGCTCGTTCATGAAAAAATCAGCAAGGAGACTTATTAAGGACTACCTTGTGAGCCGAAATACAGGATATTAATCTGTTTAGAATAATCAGATCACAAATTATTACTAAACCTATGAGATGTGTGCCTGTTCCTTACAGGTGGGATAATCTTTATACTGACAATCTTTAATGGAAAGAAAAAAAAATACTTTACTAGATTTTATTTGTGTTTCTTATGTAAATTCAGTTCATAACTAGTGACACGGCAAAGGAGGGGAAATGCATGTGTGTTTGAGCGATTTTAAGATTCCACCCAAGTGAAGGCACGAATAAATGCATCGAGTGTGTAATGAGTGTTTTGTGGCCAGAAGAAAAAAAAAAGGAAAAAAAAAAAGAAAGAAATCTGATAGACGGAATAATGTAACTATAGTTCCACTTCACTAATTGCTCCCAATTAGTTTGTCAATGTGTTTCAATTGTAAAAATGATCAAACAAATCAAATATTAAGACTTAGAAGAAAAAAAATAAATCCACAACCTTTAAAAAAAAAAAAATCCTTAACACTTTATGATACAAGAGTTCATAGCTTAAATAAATCTAGAAAAATATCTGCTGTACATATGACACAATTATATACATAGTGTAGTCCTTGTTAATGAGTTCCTTGTGAGGAGACTAAAAAGTGGGAAAAGTAAAGAGAAAACCCTCGGATCACAGTTATAATGCTTTTTCCACAAGTCAAATATTTTGGTATTTGATGTGACTTGGTGCACCAACAAAATGTGCTGAATTGTGTAAAAGATCAAATTCCACATGTCTTAAACCTAAAGTTAGTAAGTTAGTTATAAAAAAAATGAATTGATTGTTTATCTATTGTCTACTTGAAACTCGAGTTGTGACGTGTACACTTAATCTATCATATGAAAATCTGAAATTAACCCATTTCCCCCCACCCCCCCGTGCCCCCCCAAAAAGTATAAAATGTTTTCTGATCACAACAAAAAATAAATAGAGGTAAATATAAAAAGATTACTATAGGTAAATTAGCATTCAGAAACACTTGAGAAACTACAACCAAAGAAAACCAATTTCCATATTCAATAATCAATTTCCATATTCAAATAATTTAATTATATTTGATAACAAACCAAAAGCCATGATATTTGGCTCAATATAAGATCATAAAATCAGCTTTTGACACCATCCTTAACTCCAGGACTGGATTGTTCATGTAAAAAATGCTGATTTTTTTATTTATTTTTAATTTTCCTTTTGTAGGTCAACAATGAGACAATGAACACAAATTGGGTTTCAGTGTTCATGAGTGGCTTGGCTATATTTCCAGATTAAAATACAGAAAAAATAAACCCCACCACACATGGTTGTAGAAAACAATCTGCTCGAGCTTGAGAACAGAAAGGAAATTGAGAAGGTTGCATAGTCTTTGCTAGAGAATCGGTTTCTGTGCTGATTGCCGGGAGATTCCCAGGCCTCTGTCAGACGTTGTCGAACTTGTGTTTTAAGTAGTCCTTCATCACCTTGGCAATAGGCAAGTCCTCCAGGAACTTTAAGCTTTGAAGGCCTATGCATTGACG
Source organism: Silurus asotus (assembly GCA_024362625.1). NCBI lineage: Eukaryota > Metazoa > Chordata > Actinopteri > Siluriformes > Siluridae > Silurus > Silurus asotus. The sequence goes on from MU575040.1 coordinate 2,314,863, forward strand.
AATCTTTATCCGACACATGTCCTGCAATGTCCTGGGCTGGCCTGGAGAAAGAAAAAAAGATTTAGTGGCATCAATATTGGATCCACCACTATGCTTCACAAAAAAAAAAAAAAGGATAAGTAAAAAAAGAAAAGAAAAAAAGTAATAATTTTAAAATAAATTATTCATTAATCCCGGATGCAAACAGTTTATAAAAAATAAAAATAAAGGATAATTAAAAAATACATACATAATCTAGAGTTTACACATTAATCCAGGATGCAAACAGTTTAAAAGATAAAGAAAAAATAAATAAATTAAACGCTAACTCTGCCTAAATCTTGCTGTATAATTTGGTTCCATTATGCGTCTTATTACGCGCAAACAGAGATTGAAATAGTTTTACAGCCGTTATGACCCAACGACAAAGCCGTTTACATTAAATGCAACTATAAACGGCTAAAAGTAAAACTGTAATCATTGGCAAATTGCTGTGGTGGGATACGACTTCATGATATGCAGTTGATGGAAAATAATCAACTTTGGCGTAAACTCCACTTCTCATTGCTCCACATCACTTCAACATGTGTTTATTCATTTCACACCACAATCCTGAATGTTTTATTTATTACGAAACTAATAAGGACTCATTGCAAGTCATCCACAGCTCCATTATTCACCGGTCATTAAATCAGTTAACTTTTATTATTCATTCTTTTTCATCAACCTTTTTTTCCTGGTCGGAATTGCGGGAACACTGGGTCTTAAACGCGAAAACGCTATCGCGAGGCACATGTGCATTTAATTCTAGGTGTAATGTAGTATAGTTGGTCCACCCACATGTTTTTGGGAGTTGCGACAAAACCAGAAAACCCAGAGAGAACCCAAAACAAACAAAAAAAAAAACATGCAAAAGTCACATGCAGGACCCTGGAATTGAGCCGTACCTATGACTCATGCTGTATTAAAGAATTGCCATTAAAAAAATGTTACGGAAACCTTACAGGCTTTACTCGAGTCGAAATCTTCGAGTAAACATGTGGCATGTTCATGGACCTGCAGTATACTTTGATATAAAGCATGGCCATTTTTATTGGTAAAATTGTGCATGCACTGCACAATTTTTTTTTAACACACACTGTTAATGAAAATAGCACAAACAGCAAAAACAGACAACAGAAACGTTAGAGTTTATATTCTTTGATCTTTTCATTTCTTTCACAGGTGAAAGCCTTTGCCTGCCTGTTTGTCTGCATTTTCTGACTGAAGGGATTCGTGACATCATGGATGTTCGACTATCGTACGGTTGCTCAGTCCCGTCTCATAAAAAGCCGGTTTCTTTGTGGAGCTAATAATTGAGATATTCAGTGTACAAAGCCGTATGATATTAGCGAGGCTTTCGAAAAAATATACATTAGCATTACATCCAATCATTATTGTTATTATTATTATAAACTTTTACCCAAAGCACATGTCTGCACTTAAGACATAAATCCCACTAGTGGCCTCTTTCAGCCTCTGGTTCCTTTCCAAAAAAGATCGGAGGCTTCAAGGCCACTGGCCCTCCCCATGTCCTCGTTTTCTGTTTTCTCAATGATGTGAAAGAAGTCAACAACTGAGTTCCAGGAATGCAGCGCATGCACTTTATCAGCTCTAATAGCCGAGCTCGTCCTGCCCCAGTGCTGTGGCACATACACAAACAGATGCAGCTGGCAAAACCACTACAAAGGCCTGGGCAGGACTATGTGCAGATGCTGTGTGTATGTCACTCGAAGGAGCTTAAAAAGGAGAAAAATCAACACTATCAATTAAAAAATCCTTCCTGTCAACCCTCAATAAACGTTTTTTTTTTTCCCAATCGATAACCATGCTGAAAGACGATCCGGCTGACGGTTGGGTTTGAATAGACCCCACATTGCATGCGGGGCTGAGATGGACAGCTTTGATATGGTGATATCAAAGCTGTAGCAGAGCGCAGGAATGTGGCCATTGTTGTCTTCTAGATCATTAGTGCTTCAGGGGATACGGCTCGCTTTTCTCACGCGCCGGATTGTTCGATGCAGGCGACGGGCTCGCTTATTAAAGCTGCTGGGACCACTGTTCCTGTCGGGCCGATCTCTGGTTATACCTACGATCAAATAGCGCTTTCGTTTTTTTATTCGATTCCTTCCAAGAAACTTAAACAGCTACTGTATCCACATTCAAGATTAATCAAGACAATACAATTTAACTTAAACAACAAAAGCAGAGATTTTGAACTCTTAGATTTATGTAATAAAGTAATAAACATCCATAGTATTCTGAATCCACAGGCAATTTCATTAATTGTTCAATTAACTACGATGATGCAAGGTGGTGTCCTTCTTAAATGCCAAAAATTCTCCAATTAGCTTAACAATTTAGAAATAATTTAGGGATTTTTAAATAGACAATACTGAGTTTGTGTGGACTTCATATAAAGTACGGGCGCACAGCGCAAAATCCGTTACCAGTTACCGCAATATTGAAACCGGCCAAACTGAAATTGTAATGGGGCATTTTCAAGAAATCCAATTCAATACAATTTCTTGTATAGCACTTTTAACAATGGACTAAAACAGCTTCTTAGAGACAAAGAAGTTATAAAGTTAGAATGTACAATTTCAGTGCCTATAAGTTTGTTCCTAATGAGCGAGCCAGTGGCGACTGCGGCAACAAAAAACTTCCTGAGATGGCATGAAGAAGAAACCTGGAGAGAAACCAGACTCAAAAAGGAACCATGCTCATCTGAGTGGCATTCAATCCAACACTGTTCAGTGACAGGCACTTAAATGCAGAAATGTTCATGCAAATTGCTGCCCTAAGCAATTGTAGCAGACTATTTATATTAACTACAGTCAAAATCCATCCTCAGAGTTCTTAAAATGTGGATTAAAAAAAACTGAAACATTAACTTTATCCCCAAAACGTCCTACATGTGCTGTCCCTCTAATAAACTCGTTTCCAATCCTGTCCATCCTCGTCACTCCCACTGAAAACCTTACCATCTTCAGCTCCACCTCCTGTCTTTTACTCAATGTCTCTAATTTATACAACATCTCAGGTCTCACCACAGTCCTATAAAATTTCCCTTTCACTCTTGCAGATACTCTTCTATTACAAATCACTCCTGTCACTCTTTTCCACCCACTCCACCCTGCCTGCACTCTTTTCTTCACTTCTCTAAAACACACACACACACACACATTACTTTGCACTGTTGACCCCAGGTACCTGAACTCCTCCACCTTCTCCACCTCTTCACTCCATTGCCCTCTCTCTCATCCACACACATGTACTCTGTCTTACTCCTACTGACTTTCATTCCCATTATCTCCAGCGCATACCTTCACCTCTCCAGGCTTTTCTCAACCTGCTCCCTACTCTCTCCACAAATCACAATATCATCCGCAAACATCCTAATCCATGGAGACTCCTGTCTGACCTCGTCCGTCAACCTGTCCATACACACAATGCAACTGTTTCTGACCTTCTTTATACTTCTTCATCAACATTCTCAAAGCAAATAATGCATCTGTGGTGCTCTTCCTCGGCATGAAACCATACGACTGCTAACTGTCACATCAACGCGAATATAAACTAGTTTTATGAAATTTTAAGTATGACCTAGGGGTCTACCCGTACACATATTCATACCAAACCGTTTTGGTACAGGGCTTTCAATGTTTACTTTCGAAACATGGCTACAATCTGAATTCCCTCACGAGCATATTAAGTGGAGGATCGCAAGTTTGTTTGGTCTCCACACATTAAGCGCAATGTCAGTGTGGCTACTTCTCCGTACTGGAAATACGATTTGTAGTGCGCATATGCGCCAGAAATCGCTGCCACTCCAGTCATCGCCAACGTTTTTATGACAGTCTAGCAATAAAGATTCCTTTATGTTTTATGCATAGTTTCATGAATTTCTTTTAATGAGAAAATCCCGACAATTTTCCAAATCAAAGGAGTGAATGAATGAAAGATGGAAGGAATTAGGAAATTTGTTCAAGTAGATAAAACAGAATAATTAAATGGATCATATCTTTAGAAAATTAACTATTAAATATAAAAAACACACATTTGCATACACATCTGTATTACCCAAATTAACTATTTAATTAAATCTTTCTATTTCTTACATTTTATTAGGTCAATTTAGTTTGTGCCAATTTAATCACTTCTTAATTTATTCGATATAAACACACACACACACACACACACACAATCTAATTCAAATTCGACCACACGAAAAAAGAAGAAGAAAAATCTCCTATAGGATTACGTACGTGTAACCTCCTGCAGGAAGTCGAGGCAAGGCCGGCTGGCACGGGACATGCTGGCAGAGACTGCAGCGGGCGTCTGGCCCTCGTAATTGCGTGTGTTTGTGTCAGCTCCATAGGAGTAGAGGAGCTGGGCACAGAGCACATCGTCACGCAGAGCTGAGAGGTGTAGCGGTGTCTGACCGTCCTCTACGCGTCCGAGGTTGGTGTCTGCGCCGCGTTGTAGGAACATGCGGCAGTACGCGTGGTTGCCCTTGATGACCGCGTAGCGCAGCAGGAAGCCGTTCTGCACGTCGATGTTGGCGTGGTGGTCGAGCAGCAGCCGCACGCAGCTCGAGCGCTCTCGGATGATGGCCAGCTGCAGTGGGGTAGTGCCCTTGTCGCTCAGCGGGTCTACGTCCGCATGGAACTCTAAGAGCAGGCGCACAAACGAGTCACGTCCGTAGTGTGCAGCCACGTGTAGCGGCGTCCAGCCGTCGTTGCTCTTGGCGTTGATGATGTCACCGCGATGCTCAGATTCCAGCATGAGGCGAGCGATGCGAGCGCGTCCGTGCATGGCGGCGTAGTGCAGCGCCGTGAAACCGCCAATGAAGTCTTTTACTGTCGGGTCCGCTGTGGTGGTGGACAGAGACAAACTCAGTTCAGTGCAGCACAGGGACACTCGACCCTTCATAGTAGTGAACCCATAATAGTTTAATAGGATGTTTGTTAGAAGGCAATGCGCAATAAAGGTTGCTATAAAATGTTGAAAAAGTGTCTCTTTCTATATAAAGTCTAACATTACATCACATATCTTTATCCAATCATTTACAACAATATTTTTCAAGCTTTCAAGTAAAAAAAAAAATGCTAAAAAAAAAAAAAAATTCCTAGTGTGTTTCTGCTTTATCTTAAATACCTCACCATCGAGACATTTTCAAAACTAACGTTGGGCCTCAGTGATGCTGTAGATTTTATTAGGGTATATATTTATACACGGCCCGTCTAAAAAAGCAGTCACCATCTGGTTTTAACTAAGCAAACAGGTAAGAGCCTCCCAATTGGATAATTACTGCATGGATGATTTTGTTTTAACTGGCAACAAGTTATTTAACCCTAAATGATGCAGTGAGTAGCTTTTCCTAAACAACCATGTCAGAAGACACATTCTGTGGTCGTGGAAATGTTCTGTTAATCTGTTTCAGAAGGGTCAAATTATTGGCATGGGTCAAGCAAAGAAAACATTTAAGGAGATCAACCCAAATTTGGGTTGAGAACTGTCTAACGCATTATTAAAAACCGGAAAGATAGTGAGGAACCATCATGTGGTCGGAAAAAAATCTTGAACGATCGTGATCGGCGATCACTTAAACGTTTGGTGAAATAAAATCGTAAAAAGAACGACAGTAGAATCACGGCTATGTTTAATAGTGAAAGTGAGAGCATCTCCACATGCACAGTGCGAAGGAACTCAAGGGATTGGGACTAAACAGCTGTGTAGCCTTAAGATAACTACTTATCAGTGAGCCTAATCAGGAAGAAAGCTTCAATTCACTAGGGAGCATAAAGATTGGACTCTGGAGCAATGGAAGAAGGTCATATGAGTCCAGATTTACTATGTTCCATAGTGATTGGGGCATCAGTTAAGAAGGGAGGTGGATGAAATGATGCACCCGTCATGCCTATTGCCTACCGTACAAGCCTGTTGGGGCAGTGCTATGATTCATTTATAATTACTTGAGAAAAAAATTATTCCGTTTTGAAAAGTGCTATAAAAATAAACTTGACTTGACTATGATCTGGGGTTGATGCAGTTGGTCAGGTCAGGGTTCAGCAACGTTATTTGCCTGAAGAATGAGGTCAGCTGACTACCTGAATATACTGAATGACCATGATATTATATATCAAATACCAATGATGTTATTCCATCAATGGACTTTTTCTTCCCTGATGCACGACATGTTCCAAGATAAAAACACCAGGATTTATCGGGCTCAAATTGTGAATGAGTGGTTCAGGGAGCATGAGACATCATTTTCACACATGGATTGGCCACCACAGAGTCCAGACCTTAACCGCATTGGGAATCTTTGGGGTGTGCTGGAGAAGACTTTGCGCAGCTGTCCAACTTTCCCATCATTAATACAAGATCTTTTGAAATGACAATTTACTGCAACTCTGGATGGAAACGATGCCACTGTGAATGCGTGCTGTAATCAAAGCTAAAGGCGTTCAAACTAATTATTACAGTGTGTGACACTTTTTTTGGATGGGCAGTGTATATACTATGTGTGTGTGTGTGTGTGTGTGTATAAAAAATATCCAACAAGCAAAATAACACTTTTTAGAAGTTTTGGAGAATTTCATTTGGAGAAATGAACTGTCCAGATAACAAAAGTGTTTAAAGCTGTTTTTGCTAAGCGTGGACTTTCCAATTAATAAAGTATAGCATATGTACTTTTATATATTTGCTTGGTCAAAGTAAATCTTTATACTGTTCAATACTGTTGCATACCCGTAGTTTTTTCGGGTTGCGTTATGCAGTACGTGAGTGGCCTCTAGAGGCGAATCACTGATGCCACATGCTGTTTATTTAAAGTGTCTTTTCTATTTACTTGGATGTAATTTATTTGGAGTGTTACTTTTTGTTTCAGTTTAAATAAAAATCTTATTTTCTTAAATAAAATTAAATAAATATATATATATATATATATTAAAATTCAGCCCATTTTCATTAATAAATTTTTTTAACAGGAATGTTACATTTATTATTTTTTTTATCCGGTACCTATTTTAAAAACAAACATTAATTTTTCTTTAAAGGAGTGTTTCATGTAATGTCAATTTTACATGCGAGCCAGTCCCTCCCCCACCTCCCCTTTTTAATTTACTAACCAGTTTCACAGCGCCATCTAGCTTCTGCCATGAATACCTGCACCTAAAATAATCCCAATACACCAGTGTCATTTTGATCCTTACTGGCAGGAGACTTGAGTTATTCCGCTGGACTGTTTTCTAGGACAGTATCCACACTTTCAAAAAGAAACCATCTCGGGTGCCTACCTCCGTGCTCGAGGAAGACACGGACGCAGCGCTCCTTGCCCTTAGCAGCAGAGAAATGCAGCAGAGTCCAGCCGTTGGCGTCCCTGATCTTGGGCGAGTAGCCCTGCTCCAGCATCTTGCGCACTGTGTAGACATCTCCGGCTGCCACTGCCGCCTGGATCTGCAGCTCCTCCTGTAGGTCCGGGTTCCTTCTGAAGTGATGGTTCAGCATCCTGTCACATTGCGCAGCCACTCCTGCTTCCCTGGACATGGACACAAACATCATTATGATACCGGAGCACATTAAGAGACGATGCTGAACGATATAGAGAAAGATACAGATTTTTTATTTTTATTTAAATGGACAGATTATAATAGAGTTAATCATGCAGGATGCCAGATTTTCAAACAGACAAATCATATACAGGCTTACAAACAAACAAGTGAATATAAAGCAACCAGACAGGTAGCCAGATGCATAATTCATCCTCTAATAGAATATTGAGGCTTTTCCTCAGGCAAACATCACACTGCACCACAGTCATGTAATAAATAGCAAACAGCATTACACAAAGAGAAAAAAAATAACACCAGCTCAACTCAAATGAGATTTTTTAAGTGTGACGAGAGAACAGAACCCGCTTATAATGTGCTACTTCAAACACTGGCTTAGAAAATGACTTGTATAGTTGTTTGTGTCTGTATGGGTGCAATGAAATAGCGGGTTTTACACCATCCACCCGTCTCATATCCTCGCTAAGGGATTTACGCTGTGTCCGCTCTGCCCAGGCATGCTGTAGCCATCATTTAAAAGATGCCTCCGAACCATATTCAAATCATCTCAGTGTCCAAGTAATGTTGGTCTAAATAAAATATTTACCCTTGATTAATGCACACCAGTCCAGAAAGGCCCTTTGTGTTTTGGGGGCATGATTCAGTCAAGCCCAAGCAGCATCGAACTTCTAGTTGCAGGAAGGTCAGAAACCTGTGTATCAAACATTAATTAAAAAAAAAAAAAGAAAGAAAAAAAATATCCATTAATTTATGATGGTATGGTTTAACAGCTGTTGATGTAAGATTGCATTCGTCCTGACATTAATCTAAGAAGAACAAAAGACACCTGGTGTAGTAGGTGGGAGATTTTTTTAATACAGGTGGCCAGATGTTTGAGGGATGAAGAACTAAATCGTGAAATAAAGGTAGTCCAACGAGTTACGAAGGCTCGACTTTTAATTCTCACGATGACGATACAACAAAATAGAAAATACTTAAAGTTTCACGCAGCAGCGTATAAGCGTATAAGCAGCGTAAAACGCCCTCCCGCGTTTTTCGGCGATTCAAAGTCCAGTTTTAAGTCTGGTCTCTGTCTTGAGAACTGGTGCACGTGCACACGCCCGCTTATTATTAACAAATGACAGTATTCTACCTCATACTGATCACCAGTCTATGTCTCGACTTGAGATATTTTCAAGTTCAGATGGCGTTACAGTAACTCATCTCCATCGTAAGTTGGGGACTTCCTGTATACAAGTCTCCACTTTCAATTTCATCTTCAATTACCACTTTACCCTGGTCAGAGGCATGTTGGTTTAAATAACGTTTTTGTGGGGAAAAAGATCATTAACAGACTGCGATAATGTAATAAAGAGGAAAGCTGAGGCACCGGTATCAAACAAATAACTTTAAACTGTTTTGTTTACAGCGATTAAATATTCAGCAATGGATAAACATATAAAAGTAACTTATTGCCATTGCTGGTCTACTGGGTTCATGCTGTGTTTTCTAAAGGTAAAAGAGAAAAACTGAACCCTTCAATCAAACAAGACATCCCTGACTAAACATAACAGCCCTGTTGTCCCTTCATGACTGGGAGGACTGGCCAGGGGACAATTATCAGCAAACTATACACACACAACCTTCTACCTCTGAACATTACCCAGTAAAGCTTCTGTGATGAGTTACACAAATGACAAGTGAACACAAGTGTATTACTGAACGATCGTCCTGGTGTTTTCCTGATACAGTGACGACGTGAAAGATGTTTGTTTGAAATCTTTGCAAATGTATTTAAAAAAAAAAAAAAAAAAAAAAAAAAAAAAAAAAAAAAATCGCATGTACATAAGTATTCCCTTTGCCACAACAATTAAAAATTGAGCTCAGGTGCATCCTGTTTCCACTGATCTTACTTGAGATGCTTCTACAATTCGAGTGAAATGTACCTGTGGTAAATTCAGTTGATTGGACGTGATTTGTGAAGATTGTAAAGATTTCAAATCCGCTGTTACGTTGTCATTATGGCGTATTGTTTGGAGCATTTTAAGAAAAATAATGAATTGAATCCATTTTAGAAGAAGACTGAAAAAAAATTTGGGTTTTCACTGGTTTTTCTTTTCTCTATTTTGTATTACAGTAAAACCCTATTGTACGAGCAACTAACTGTACGTGCAAAGGAAAACGTAACGTTTTTCACTAGAAATCTTTTTAAGTGCAGAAATAAGCGATGGAATGAGGTCTCGGAACAGATTAAATCGCTCTTACATTAATTCTTAAGAGGAAAATTAGTTCGAACATATGAGCAAATGGACCTACAAGCAATTTTCACAAACTAATTATGCTCGTCCAATGATGTTTTACTGTATTTTCAACATTGTACATTGATACCGAAGACATCCAAACAAGAAAAGAACAAGTGCTGAATAAGGGAGTAAACAAGTGTTGAACAAACCAGAATGTTTTATATTTTAGATTGTCCAAAGTAGCTTCATTTAGCTTTCATACTGTTATTAGATTTGTGAGGTAACCATTCATGGATTGGTTTTCAGTTCACAGGTGTGCCTTGTCAAGAGTTCATTTGTGACATTTCTTGCCTTTTAAAGTGCTTTAGACCAGCGGTCCCCAAGCACCACTTTGGGCCATGGATCATTTGGTACCAGGTCTCACACACACACACACACACACACACACACACACACACACACACAGAAAGAATAAAAACTCTGTACGTTTGACTTTACTACCATTGATTTTTCACTGTGTTTTATATAGAAAACTGACCTTGTATCAATTTCTCTAACTGGTTTCAGCCACAGTTTTGTTTGATATATAAATTAAGACCACAACCTACTCTGAGCAATGATGACCACAAGCCAAACATTACTGGGAAGTTTCTTGAAAAGACCAGAAGACTTCAAGTCTGGTGATTTACATGAGCCATGTCTGCTCTTTATAATAAGAGGCTCGGAGCGCGACTGATTCTGTAGTATAGCGAGTTACATTTTTCATTATATATGTAATAATAGATGGTAATTAGGGCTGTCAAAATAAACACATAAATACAGGCACTAATTTCTTTAACACGTGATTAACATTTCTGTTTGACGATGTTTATTCAAAAAAATTTTTTATAAATAATTATAAAATGGGCGAAATTAAAACCTTAAATGCAACACACATTTATTCACAATGTCCTTTCTTTACTCACATATTAAAAAAAAATCTATAAAATTTACCAAAACTCTTTTAAAATCACTACCATTTTTTGTTACTGATGCACCAAGTCTCAAATTAATCACCAACATCCACTATAATGCTCAAATTTGCTCAATTTACCTTTTATCATATGTTATTATTAATAATTCATGATATTCATCTATGTGAAGACACTGATCATGTTAATGATTTCTCATAATAATTATCAATAATGATTTAACAAAGTAGGAAACAGCTATTTTTAGAAAAGGCCCGCGTGCTACTCATGTGGTCCCCGCGGGCACCATGTTGGTGACCCCTGCTGTAGACCATCAGTTGTCTTGGGAAGAGGAGGAAAGGGTGAGTCAATATCCCTATTAGTGCATTACTACAACTACAGCAAATACAAATCCATAATATGCCAAGAATCACTGTTATGTCGAGAGAAAAGACAGTAGCTACTCATTAAAATCGGAAAAATATAAAGCATATTCTGGATGAACACTTTTTTGTTTAATGCAATGTCCTTTCGTAGTTTGGATGTCCTTAGTATTTAATTACAAGGTTAAAAATAAAAGAAATGTAAGGAAAAACACCCGAAGGTTAGGGTAAGGGTTAACCCCCCCTCTCTATCATTTTGTATATTAATTGAAAACAAATAATAGAAATAGGAATCCTGCTGGCAATGTTTTCTCTCTAAATTCTGAATACTGGATGCAGGATGGTTCTTGCCTGTGTCTCAGAGATCTTTCACATGAATCTGAATAAGACTTATCTGTGTAACATCCATATAAGAGCACGGATTTTCCTGTATCCAAGGGTGACTCTGTTTAAATATAAACAGAAGCGCATTTATTGCAATGAAGCCAAACGAATCTTATGATACAGGATGAGAAAAAGCCGTGCTCTTATTTGGATGTTTCACAGATAAGTCTTCTTCAGATACATGTGAAAGATCTCTGAGACACAGACCAGAACCATCCTGCATTTATTGCAATGAAGCCAAACGAATCTATTCAGATAAAGAACCAGATGTGATTGCACAAGAACTCGACCAGATTCACGATTATAATGGGGGAGAAACGGAAGAAAAGCCGCTAGCCAGGTGCAGTAATAAAGCAGGAGCCTCTGTGTGGGCTGGTTTGGTTAGAAACCCGAATTATCTTGTACTTTATAATAACAAATGTGACTAGATGACACGATTGAGGCGTCCGCTGTCATTATCCAGAGGCAGGCAGGCGAGCTAGCCCAATGATAAGTCAGCTAACAATACTGCAAACCTCAGAGGCTAGTCAGCTCCATTAGCTCGTATCCAGGATCTGAATAGCACAGCGGGCCTGTGGATCATTTTGATCGAAAGGTTAGAAAGGAAAGTTAGTGTTCGTACTTAACTGTATCAGGTGCGTCGTGGAAGCGCAAAGCAACGAGTATAAACACTGCTCAAAGCTTCATACTTGGAACAAAATGCGGCTAACCAATTAGCCGTCCACTTTGGATAGGGCGCACGGAGCCAATCAGGGACCAACGAACGAGCCGTCAAGTGTGCCTAACTGCTGCAAAAAAGCGTTGGGTATTTGCGACAGGCTGCGACTAACGCGACTACATAAAACACCTAACGGTTTAAGCTTTTAGTGGGAGGAAATTGCTTGCTTAAATTATCGGATTAATGCAATAATTTGAACACTGTTTGCATTAAATTGTTTTAATACAAATCAGACTACAATAAAGGAGGAGTATTTACTTCCGGCACTATCACTGACGTCATCAATTTGCGACTGTTTTCAAGAATCGTTAGTTTTCATGGGAAGATCAACGTGCGCGAGAAGAACTTAAAAGATGTGCAGGATTTTTCCATAGGGATTCCGAATTATTTCCGTTTTCAATGGTTACTGAGCGGAAGATCGGAGGTTCGACCAACAGTATTGTCAAGCTGTCAGCTTGGTCACCTGAGCAAGGCTTTTAACCCTGTCTGATCCAGGGGTGCTACATCATGGCTGACCATGCACTCTGACCCCAGCTTCCTAAGAAGATGGGATATCCAAAGAAAGAATTTCACTATCGCGTAATGGATAAGTGACAAGCAAAAAACCTCTAACATCACGTGTCATGACTGTTCACCTGTAGTGAAGTTCATAAAGCAATTCCAGCAACAGTTTATCTTTAAAATGTTACACCAGAGAGTATAAAAAGTCCGATCTACAATAAGATCACTATATAATTAAGGATATAACTGACTTGCTTGGGATCAATTGGCAACACACATAAACATGGATGCCCAACACGCCGATCTGCATGCTGTGTTCACCCATGTACAGTCCGGAATCGTTCCTGCTATGAGCACTGATGAGTTTGTAACTCACATCTCATCAGGCATAAACCATTCTTTGAACATGTTACTACAATCTCCACACAGTATGACAAGTAGAGAGGCAGAGAGGACTCTCATGTTCCTTACACTCACTGGGAAAATCATCTCCAAGCTGTCTTCACAAAGTCTGCCTCGAGATGTTTGTGTGTTCTATGATGAGGTCATAAAGAGACTCTTTGGGGTCTGTGATCTGACAGCTGATCTTGTGAGTTTGGGGCTTCTCATCTGACCAGATTCAACCATATCCAAGAAGATCCAGATCCATACATTTTTATAGCTCTGTAATTTATTTATTTACTGCTCTAGGTGCGTCTGATGAAATGCCAGGACAGGATCTTGTCTCATTTAGCTGCAAAATGCCTGGCTTCTTTTGTCATATATGACATTGGTAATAATGTAAGTACCCAATTTATATACATTTGAGATACAGCGATCAGGCATAACATTATGACCATCTGCCTAATACCGTGTTGGTCCCCCTTTTGATAGCAAAACACTGTTTACTTCTTCAGCAGTTTGAGCTACAGAAGCTTGTCTGTCAGATCGGAACACACGGGCCAGCCTTCGCTCCCCCATCAGCGAGGGTTGGCTGCCCATGACCCTGCCGCCGGTTCACCACTATTCCTTCCTTGGGGCACGTTTAATAGATACTGACCACTGCAGACAAGGAACACCTCACCATAGCTGCAGTATTGGAGATGCTCTGACCCAGTCATCTAGCCATCACAATTTGGGCCTCGTCAGACTCGTTTAAATCCTTACGCTTGCCCATTTTTCCTGATTCTAACACATCAACATTTAGGACAAAATGTTCACTTGCTGCCTAATATATCGCACCCGCTAACAGGTGCGATGAAAAACAGCAAATCAGTGTTATTCCCTCACCTGTTATAATGTTATGCCTTATCAGTGTACATTTCCTGCATATCTTATATGTATATCCTATAGTATTTGATAGATAGATGTGGACAAACAAATTAATTGAAATACTGTATAATCAATAATATATAAAATGTACAGTAAATACACGTTGACTCTAGCTTCCATGCATGGTTGTGCAAGATGATTTTTGTTTGAAATTACACTTTTAAGTTTTTTTTATGCCCATTCAAATTAAACCAAATGATATATATATGGTTATAGAGCAAACACAGAACTACATGCAATGACATGTTTTCTCCAGCTGGTTGCATATAAAATAGAATTGAAGAATTAAAATAGATGTAATATTATAATTAAAGAATACAGTTGCCATGACAAAAAAAATGCATTTTACAATAAAATTACACTATAAAAATTTAATAGCGTTTGGAGTATTTACATACAATAAATTGCCAAAGGTTTGTGGACACCTGCTCATAAGTATTGTATGTGCTTTTTGACCATTACATTCCACATTTAGTCCCAATTTGCTCTTATAATTCCATTCATTTTTCTGAGATGATGTTCCACTAGATTTTGGAGGGAGCTTGTGGAGATTTGTGCTCAATCAGACACAGCGGTGTTAGTAAAGTCAGGTACTGATGGAGGTGGGGGTGAGGAGACCTGGGGTGCAGTCAGCGTTCACATTTATCCCAAAAGTGTTCAATAGGGTTGAGTTCAAAGCTCTGTAGCAGGAGATCTTTCACTCCAACCCATGCAGAGCATATCTTTAAGGAGTTTGTTTTTGTGCTTTTTACAATGGACATTCTCTCAAAGCAGCTTTACAGAAGGTAATTATAGAAGAAATATTTAAATAAGTCTACTGTGTGTATAAATCCTGGGGTGACTGTGACAAGGAAAACCTTTAGATGATATTAGGAAGAAACCTGGAAAGGAACCAGACTCAAAGAGGAATCCATCCTCATTTAGGTGACACCAAAAGTGTATTTCTTAATCATAAAAACAACAATACAAACACTAAAGAGTGGGAAATACCATAAACACTGGAGTGTGAGATTATGTCTTATTATGTCGAGTCTTTTTTTACAATCTAATACAGTCAGTAGTTCAAGTGAAGGGAAAACTTTTGTACAATTATTACAATTGTGTGTCTTTCGCTTTGCAATAATTCACTTAATTTCATTTTTTATTTGTATAGCGCTTTTAACAATAAACCTAGTCTCAAAGCAGCTTTACACAGATAATGTGGTGATAAAGAATGAATAAGATGTTCTTTATAAGTGTAAGTTTGTCCCTGATGAGAAAGCCGGTAAAACGGAAGCAAGGAAAAACTACCCGAGATGGCATAAGGAAGTAACGTTGAGAGTAATAACAGTTCGGGAAAGTTCCACAGATGGCTGGGAAATTCAGGTGTCCCAATACTTTTGTCCGTATAGTGTATGTAGCAGCATTTACATGCATTGACAAGGGTATTTAAGGTTAATCCAGACTGGCTATTTACCTGTGATCTCTTTCATTTGCGAGACTGTCACTGACTATGTACAATTATTATTGTAAACGATTCTCTGCACACCTTGGAGATTGTTCTTTCTTAAAAAATCAAGAACAATGTAAAAAAAAAAATAATTCAGAAGAGCTAATCAACTATATTTTAAATATAGTTTTTTGGCATGACATTTTTATTTGATATAAATAACCGTCTGCAACACAATTGGCTGACTGGGGAGTTGCATTAACATGCAGGGGTTTATAGGCTTTTGGAATAAAATGGAAGGTTGTTGTCAGTAATACCGTAACACTTCTACAGTAAATCTATGAATTGTTGATTACTGCAGATTGGTAGTAACCCTACGTGGAAGACATCGTCCATAGAAACCTTTCAGATTGCGTTTCCGAGCTGCACCCTGGACACACACATGTGGACTTTGACAGAAGTGATGAAGAGGGTGCTGAAGTTAGACTGCGTTAACAAGCAAGGTACTGAAGCATCTAAAAATGTTAGTTTTTTTTTTTTTTACTTTACAGTTTTTGGTCATTTCATGATAGATTTGTATATACTTTTGGTGGATAAGATGCAGAGATGTTTTTTTCCTTCACTCAGAATCCAAGGGTGATGCAAATTATTCTGTTTTTGTTGTTTCCTGCAGAGATTTTAATTAAAGTTATTTCAAATTTTGAGTCCTCTCTCACATCCTTGTATGCAAAGCTGCTTTTTCAAGAGAATCCCCAACATACACACAGTGTATGTGCACTCCTAGACCTTTTTGAAGTCCTCGTTGCTGCGAGGCTGTGGCACGGCCTCTGCTCCCCCGTTCAGAGACTGGCGTTCCTCCAGACTTCGGCACTCATTCGTCTGACGCTGTCCAACAGCAAGGAATTTGTAAAGAAGCGAGCACTGCTTTTGGTGAAGCGGATTCTTGTTCAGAGAGCAGGGGAGGAATGGGGTTTCGCTGAAAATCACTCTAAAGTGCATGATGAGGAGTATCCTTCTGATTTGCTGCTGATGGCTGAGGCTGTTCTTCAGGAAGTGGAAGCTGGTTGGCTCCAGAAGTTCCGTGTAAAAAATGGATCGAGTTTCTTTGGTGGAAACAAAGTGGATGGGGAATTGAAAGATGCTGTAATGTTTAGGGCTGTGAGCCTGATTCTGATCAAGTGTCTGGAGATTAGAACTCGCCATGTTTCCACTCAAGGTGAATCAACTCTTTTACATTTTTGTAATGTTCTACATGCTGTTCAAAAATGTCTACTCATTTTGTAAAATTATGGTTTGACAAACTTAGTAGCGTTGGAGGACATCCTGCTGGTGAAGCAATAAAGTAAATCACATTCATGTGTAGGATATTTTGACAGATACTAAAAAAAAAAGCACTAATCATTTACAAAAAGTCTTTTTTATTTTTTTATTTTTTTTTATTTTGGTATGTTCAAGCAATGTTGGGATTCCTTGGTGATGAGGTCAGGCAAGCTTTTCATTTTTTCATGGGTAAAAGGGTCCATTTCAAGTGAGATTTAATTAGGAATCTATTGGGTAATAAAGTAATTAGTGAATAAATATATACCCCTGCGATGGATTGGCACTTCATACCCATTGTCTTTTGGTAAAGGGACTGTATCTCCTACAACCTTGACAAGGACTGTTTATTGAGGAAAAATGATGGTCATTTGGTTAAATGATTTGTTGCTTGGTTAATTGTCTGAGTGATGAGTTGGTGGTTGGTTGGATGGGTGAGTAATTAATAAGTTGAATGTTTTCATTTACATTTATAGCATTCGGGAGATGCCCTTATCTAGCTTACAGTTATAGTTATCTCAATTATACAGCTGAGCAATTGAGGGTTAAGGGCCATGCTCAAGGGCCCAGCAGTGGCAGCTTGGTGATGCTGGGACTTGAATCAATGCCCTTCCGATCAGAAGTCTTATCCACTAAGCTACCACTTCCCACTTGTTTGGCTGAGTAATGAGGGCATAAGTGGTGGGTGGGTTGATTTAACTGGGTGAGTGAGTGAGTAGGTGGTGGATTGATTGGATGAGTGAGTTAATTAGTGGTGGGCGAGTTGATTGGCTGGGTCAATGTGTGATTTTTGCATCGGTTGATTGATTGGTTTGCTGATTAGGTACACGAGTAACTGGTGGGCTCATTGGATGGCTAGTAGGTTGAGTAAGTAAGAGGGTTGATTTGTTGGTTGGTTGGTTAAGTGAGTGGTGGGTTTGTGGTTGGTTGAATCTGAAATCTCGTCTGTGTGTTTTGGGTTCTATTTGTTTCTTTAGCTTAAAATAAAGATTAAACTCTTAAAGATTCTATGTAGCCACTGATCTACCAATGAACAGTCCTAAAAATATATTTTTCAGGCAGAGCTGATTTTGAAAGCTATATAACTATATAACCTTAAAACCCCACATTTTTTCTTAGAATGTACTGTAAAAAAATAAACCTGAGATGTATATATTTGCAGTTTCATATTTTCAGCAGAAGAGGGCAGACATTTCATTTTGATCAATATTTTTTGTTCTGTGTTTAATGTTCTGATATTTCAGGAGCTCATTGTGCCTTTGATATCCGGCCTTGTCTTATGGAACTGCTGGCTTTTCTCCAACAGCAAGTGGTTCAGGTTAAAGAGGTTACACATCTCTGCTCTTGGATCTTGGTGGTGTTCGCAGACCAGGATGATGACCTGATAGAATCAGCCAAGGTTTTAACTACCTTGTATTTACATCAGAAAAGGTGGGATATTAGCTGTAATGTTGAGGAGATTGATGTTTGGATGTGTGATGTTCATTAGATCGATTAACAGGCACTTTGACTTCTAACTCAAACTTTTTCCTTTTTTAGTTTGAGTTCCTCAGATCCTGCAGCATGTGAGTGGGGTTGCAACCCTCATTGTCACTTTATTCTTCTACTCCAAAGTCTCTCTTTTGACCATACTGTCCTCTTAGACTTCCTCATTTCCAATGAAACCTGCTTCTTGGAGTATTGCGTCCTTTACCTGAAGCACTTACACGGCCACTGGCAAGATTTCTGTACCGCATGTTGTCATAAGGAAAACTCAGACACTGACACACATACACTGACCCACCCACATTTTTCTGAAGCATCAGTAGCATCACAACCTCATGATGACCCGAAGGCTGAAGTTGCTGGATTCAGGCCCAGGCTGGTGGATTATGATTGCTCAGAGGATTCTGAAGACGAGGACAGAATGAGAAAGAATGTTGAGGAACCAGTAGCAGAGATCAACGTTAGAAAAAAAGGAGAACAGGCTGTGTCTGGATCATCAGACAAACCAAAGATCATTTATACCACCTCCCATGAGAGTTTGAGTGGGAAGGTTGTCAAGTGCCTTACAGATTTAAGGAATGTTATCAACCGACTTCACAGCAGGGGACTATTCCCATACAACCCCAGTTCTCTTCTTAAATTGCTGCTAGATGTTGAGACTAAAGGTCACTTGAAAAACGCAGCACGGAATAAATAATTCGTGTCATAATGATGTAGAGGTAAACATTACTATTAAAACAATAGTAACCACAGCAGTGTTTATATATTTTTTTATTTCAAGACCCTTTAGAAGTAATACATATTTAAATACGCATTGTGTGTTTGTGTATGTTTGAATGCAACTGTACCACTGAGTGGGGGTCCACTAGGAACATAACTAGTGGAGATTGTTCTTATTTGCCTGATAATGCATGGTTACTGGCAGTACAAGTACCAGCCTAGGAGGGGTCCAAACTCAAGTAAGCAGAACTTGACAGGGAATATCCATACACACTTCATGGGAAACAGACAAAGGGAAGTTCTAGGAGGTACAGAGAAATCATGGCTTGCATTTAATGCTAGAAATAAAAAAAATAAATCATGGAAGAACTTTGTGAAGACACATGAAGGCATAAACAGGAAGAACAAGAAACAGGTAATTGCACTTGGGGTACATACCAATTGCAAGTTGTAAGATAAATAAATACAAAGGCACATGGCAGGAGAATCACTTTAAAGCTGTAACCGTGTGTACAGAGAGGGGGAATTTGCTACAGTAAATATCAGAGGTGTTTCTGAGGTAATGTATTCCACTAAAAGAAAGTCCTCTATAGGTTGACCTGGACCCCTTTAATCACTTACACATAATGCTTGAGATCTGTGACAGGACACATCGGTGGCCTAGGAACAATCTTTGTACACAACATAGACGGAGAAATGTATGTAGACACCTAAACATGACATACATATGTGTTTGTTAAACATACAGTATACATCCAAAAGTATTGGGTCACCTGACCTTTCCTGCGATATGTGTTTTTTTTTTCTCAAAATGTTACCACAAAGCTGGAGGTACTCAATTGTGTTTAGATGCACTATAAGAATGCTATTGCATTCACTTGAACTTGGAAACCCAAATCTATTCCAGCATGGCAATGCCCCTGTGCACAAAGTGAGCTCCTTGAAGATACGGTTTACATGCTTTGGAGAGGAAGCTCTTGAGTGGCCTGCTATAGAGCTCTGATCTCATTCATACTGAACACCATTGGGATGAATGTGAATGTTGTCTGCATCCCAGGCCTCCTCACCTACATCAGTACCTTCCTTTTATAATAGCCTTGTGGCTGATGATCAAACATTCATAAGCACACTCCAAAATCTAGTGGAACAGCTTCCCAGGAGAGTGGAGGGAATTATTTGAGCAAAATGGGACTAAATGTGGAGTGCAATGCTCAAAAATACCGTACTTATGACCAGGTGACCCAATACTTTTGAAAATAAAGTGTATTTCTCTTGATTTAAAAAGGTTTAAGTTTTTTTTTTTTTCCGGATGGCTTGCCATTACATTTTTGAGTATGGCTAAGAGGATTTGCCACAAGAACACTTGTGAGGTCAGACACTGGTGTCAAGCAAGGAGGGAGGCCTTAAATGCAGTCAATGTTCCAGCTTGTCCCAAAGGTTTACAATGGGGTTGAAGTCAGAGCTTTGGGCAACATTTAGATTTCTTCTAAACTCTTCTATAACCTTTAAAAAGTTGGTCTATATGGAGCTGTATGGGTTTGTATGCAGGGGCATTGCTACACTAGAATAAGTTTGAGCCTGTTTTGTAAAGAGAAATTGTAATGAATAAAAACATATATTTCTCCAACTTCATGGCCACAGTTTAGGAAGTGGTCTTTTGGTTCTATAGTGTAAGATTAATTATATACCTCCGTGCCTATGCATTTTGCAGCAATATTGGTTTGCAAAGCATTTCAAAACGTTACCAAAAGAAACTGACTTAAGCCAAAGTCACTTATATGCATATCCACTGGCTACTGATCCAAAGGTCTTAAGTTCAAGCACAACCAAGCTTCCATTGTTGAGTTGATGGCTAAGGTGTTTAACCCCATTCATCTTCTTCAAGTTCGGGCAGGTAGAACAAGCTGTGTAGCATCAAATGCAGGTCCCACCATTGCTTCCTTTAATACATACCTTTTAAACAGGTTTGGTCCAGTTTATGGGATAGTCTCGTTTTTTTTCCTCATATCATCTCAGGGAGTTTTCTCTTGCACATTTGCCTGCACGTTGTGTACCATAATCAACCCTCATTTAAAGTAATTTAAAAATGTCTCTCTTAATATTGATGTCAGCTGCATCAGATTTGTATTTTTAGACCACAAAGAGTCCTGTACATTGCTAATGCTCAAATCTTTTAGTCACTATATTTGCACCTATTATATTTTTCCAGCCTGAGCTTTCTAATGAACTCATCTCTGATTTAAGGAAAAAATCCTATATTTAGGTGGAGAAAGTAAAATATTGAGCTTGTATTAGAACAACAAAACCAAAAAATCCAGATATCTTGCAAAATTTGGGAATAAACTGTATTGATAATACTTTGTATTTATTGCAGAGAAGACAAGTACAAAATGATGAGTTTTCATGGAAACCCAATCATTAAGCATTAATCATTAACATTTGCTGGGAATTCATTTGCATCCACTGCAGCTTTTGATTTGGGTTTGACCAAGTTTGTATGCCTGATACAGTATATTCTTTATTTAAAGCTTATATGGAGATTTTCCTTTAATTCTGTACCATTTTAACATTGTATAACCTAGTAAATACTATACATAAGCATAACAATGGCAGATTACTACAGAAATTTTACATTACATTTATGGTTGACACTTATGACACAACTCACAAAAGTGCTAATCTTTATCATAAGTACACTGAGTACATTCTAATTGTACTGTTACTACAAACTAAAAAAAGTTCATAAAAGATGAACATTTATAAAGAAAAACAAATTCTGTGAATAAATCAGATGGGTAAATGTGTGAACCGCATTTAATTTCTCTAAATGATATTTTAGAGAAGGTATACTATATTTCCAAATGGAAAACTTGTCAATAGCTTTTTTAGTTCTGCTTCATGCAAATATGTGGCTAATATTTAATGTAAAAACATAAATCTTTAATTTTGAGACACTTTAATTTAATTTTTCTGATGCTGTCTCTTGAATTTTTAACCTTTTATCATTGTTTATTAAATTCTTCTTCTTCTTATTATTATTATTATTAGTAGTAGTAGTAGAAGTAGAAGTAGTAGTATTGTAATAGGGTAGTTAGGGCATAGCACACAGCTATCGATGATCGAAAAAACACACAAAGGTTTCCTGTAGCTAACTTGACTTGTTTTCCATTACAGGCATTATTTGAATGTGTACTTTTTGTTGGACATTAGTTGCAGCATTTGTGGCTCAACTCGCTGCCATTAAACAGTTTTTAGGCACTGTAGAAAAGAAAATCTTTAATTTAACATTAAAGAGAAAACCATATTGAAATTAAAGTGGATTTTAACTTGATGATATGTGAGGGGCTTATTCTATTTGTTCTGTAGAAGTTTATTCTATTGGTTATACAGCAGTGGCAGTGATTCTCAATGTTTAGAATGTGTTCATCTTTGTTGCTGTACGTTCATCTTTTATACCAGGACTTTAATAACTAGCAGCGGTAGCCGCTAGAAAAAACATGAAAAGATACTAATATACGCATCTCAATTGTAAATTCACAGTGGATGCACAGCTTGATGTTATGCAATTACATAAACAAATATAATAATAGATAAAAGTGTGGTTCTTTTACAAATAAATGTGAACGTTCACAAGTGAATGTGATCAAGGCTTATAAAAAACATTTATTTTAAGTTTAAAAGGAGACTCCTGAGTCAGCGCTGTTTTAAAGTTGCATGCAATGCAGTTTTATTCAGGAATAGACACAAGAGAATAATTTGCTTTGTTTAGCTGCCATCACGTTTAACCAAATTTAAATGCATTAGAAAATTTTTTGAAACCGAAGAAAATTGCTGTGGTATAATTGGAATAAAACATGGAAAAAAGAGTCAACATTACACTCCTTTTACAACCATTATGCATACATCCTACATGCTTTGCTTGCAACCATCACCCTCTACAGTGAAATCTAAACTACACCATTAGGACTCTGGTGTCTCACTGATGCCTTTTCACTCCCTGAAATCATCGTGCAGGTCTGCTCCATGCTGTACAGTTTGTATTATTTCTATAAATAGTGCATGTGGAAATTATTGACAGCGCTTCCACATTGTTATGTTACAGCCTGATTCCAAAATGGATTAAATTCATTATGTTCCTCAAAATTCTACAAGTATTACCCCATAACTGCAATTAAAAATAAAAAATCACATGTACATAAATATTCACAGCTTTTAGTACTTTTTGAAGCACCTTTGGCACCAAATACAGCCTCAAGTCTTTTTTGAGTATGATGCTATAAGCTTGGCACACCTATTTCTGGCCAGTTTTTCCCATTCTTCTTTGCAGGACCTCTTAAGCTCCATCAGATTGGATGGGTGCACAGCCATTTTCAGATCTCTCAAGAGATTTAATTACTTAAGGACATTTAATTAAGGATATTAAGTCTTCCCGTTGCCAATCCTTTGTTATCTTGGCTGTGTGCTTAGGGTCCTGTTGGAAGATTAACTGTCATCTCAGTCTGAGGTTCGGAGTGCTCTAGAGCAGGCTTTCATCAAGGATGTCTCTGTACCTTGCTGCATTCATCTTTCTCTCGATCCTAATTAGTCTCCCAATTCCTGCCATTTAAAAAAAATATTCCCACAGAATGATTCTGCCACCACCATGCTTCACTGAAAGGATGGTAGTGGCCAGGTGATGAGCGGTGCCTGGTTTCCTTCAGAAATGACGCTTGCCATTCCGGCCAAAGAGTTCAAACTTTGTTTTATCAGAACAGAGTATTTTGTTAAGTTCTTCAGGTGCCTTTTCCTTCTGGCCACTCAGACCATACAGTCATCATTGGTGAAATGCTGTGAAGATAGTTGTTCTTCTGGAAGGAGCTTCGTTATCCAGAGAGAACCGCTGGAGCTCTTTCAGACTGAGCATCGGGTTCTTAGTCACCACCCTGACTAAAGCCCTTTTGCCCCATCGCTCAGTTTGGCTTTAGGAAGAGTCTTGGTGGTTCCAAACTGCTTCCTTATAAGGATGAGGGAGGCTACTGTGCTTATTGGGACCTTCAATGCTGCAGAAATATTTCTGTGCCCTTCCCCAGATTTGTGGCTCAATACAATCCCGTTTTAGAGGTCCACAGACAATTCCTTGGACTTCATGCCTTAATTTGTGCTACAATTAAGTTGTAGAAACATCTTAAAGATAATCACTGGAAACAGGATGTACCTGAGCTCAAATTTGAGTGTCAAGGCAAATGCTGTGGATACTTTATGTACACGTGATTTCTTTCGTTTTTTTTTTTTTTTATATATTTCAAAGATTTTAAACCCTTCTTTTACGTTGTCATTATGGGGTATTGTTTGTAGAATTTTGAGAAAAATAATGAATATAATCCATTTTGGACTAAGACTGTAACAGTGCTGTGAATACTTTCTGGATGCACTGTAGTTATAACATTAAAGTTGTATAAAATTAACTTGTGTACTTTTGTAAATACAATGCACTTCCCACATATAATACACTATTCACACAGCCTTTTTTGGCACCCTAGGCAAAATTCCTGTTGTCTTCCCATGGCTCTTCCCTCCCACCACAATGCTCCACCTCCACACCATACAAATCATTCGCAACCTTCCAAAAAGAGGTAAAACACATTTAATAATCATTGCAACATTGCTCGAATTTAAATATGTAAATATATACTGTATATTAAATTTTCAGCAGAAAAAGAGGTAAATATTTGCAATGGGTGTGGTTGGCAGTGCGGCAGTATTCAGTATTTTGCCTGTGCTGAGAAACACACAAGTTACAAAAATATACTCATAAGTAACTGATGCTGTTCATTTGCATAATTCAAATCTATCCATCAAAAAACTATTTATAAGGATAACTGAACTCCAGAGTACTTCATCCAGTGAGACATTAAGGACACTAACTGGACTAAGAGTAACAAATTCTCCCATTGGTGGGTGAGAAAATGCTTTCCCCCCAAAAAAGACCTTTAAGGAGATAAGCTTTACCTGCTGTGGATCAATACATAAACAACGGTGCCAAGAGGTGAGTGTGATTACCATTCACATGGAAACATGCACCAGGAAATACACCTTCAGGCAGTTTTTTTTTAAAGCTTTAGTCACATACTGATAGCATGTTGTGTGCAGATCTGTTGTAAATCCTGGTCAATTAATATTATTATACAACTAGTTTCTGATAGTTTTAACCCTTTACTAACCTAGCTTATTGTTCAGTTACTTGTGTTAAAGCATATACATTAATAATTACTATGAATATTTTAGTAACTAAATTAGAACTTATCGCAAAGGTATGTAGTCATGGCTACACAGGAGTAAGGACTGTAAGCCAGAACTCACTGACGTCTCCTGGCAGTTTAAGGAGTTCACTTATTAAACATTAATAGCTTGAATGAGGTTAATCAGTATTTAGGTGTGATATCGTCAGAGAAGTATGGCCTTGCTACTCCTCTTCGAAAAACACAACCGAGCAACCCAGACCTTTAATAATGTCATTCAAAAGGATGGCAGACGTAACCATGTTAAGAGGCACGTAAACAACTGTCACTTAGCATACCGTCAGTTATAATATAGTATTATAATGATTTCATAAAAACGTTTGCACACAAAAAACATTTTCATTTCTCTCCTTTCGTTCTGTCTTTGACTTCATATAAGAAATTCAGTGTGAAATATAATCTCCCACAAAGATCCCATGCCCTTTGTTCATTCCTAAAACATTTACTTTTTACATATTCAAACTGAGCATCCTTTCAACATGCAGTACTGTTTGACTTTAGTGTATAAAGTTAATTATTAATTATAATCCCATTATACAGTGTTACTCAGAAGATGATGGGGTTCTGTTTTGAGCCTATTAAAGTTTATTCCTCATCATCTCACTACAAAGTATATTGTTAACAGTGTTATACAAGTGCTATCTGAGGTGTTTAGGTATAATTAGTTGACAGATAGCATTTACTAAGGTATAATTTATATATATATAGTGTGTGTGTGTATTTATATATACTTTTGTGTGTACAAACATATATATATATATATATTACTGTGTAAGCCATTTGGGTATTGTATTATTTTTTGCATTGTGTTTTAGTCATCCAATGAGTCCATGCTTACCTGGGAAAGGTAGGGACGGTAGGAGGAGCAGAGGGAGGGACGCGGAAAAAAGAGTCAAAGAGTTGTAACTAGGCTGGGTGTGCCTGTGAGGAATTCTAAACGTAGAGCATTTCTGTGTGATCAGACCTGCGCTCTCCTGTCATGCTTAGTTTACCCAGTGCCTTGGCATTTCACGCTCACACACACTGAAGTGACAAGCCAGGAGAAGACTGCGACCTCTGCTCAGGCAGGTAAAGGATTTTTGGTGTCTCTTTAGTGTATTTTGTTTTGTAAGAAAGCAAAGAAATGACAAAGGTAGATTGTGAGAAAGTTTTTATTTTTTCATCTCTTGGCTTTTCTCTTCTTTTAAAAAAAAATACTTGTATCATTTTAATGGAACAAGATCTTTTTCTTTTAAAACCTGAAGCTGAATAGTTTTGTTTTATTTTTTCTTTATTCTTTGTTAGTGCATCTTATTTAGTGTTAACATGTTCTTCTCAATCCCTCTCAGGTACAATCGGTCCTGTGCAGGATTTGTAATGATAGAATTACTGATAGCTTGATACCGCTTTACAAAGCAACGTGTGTGTGTCGGCTGGAGTTTTCCTGGAAACAATTTGGCACTACTAAGCTCTAAAGTAATATTTGAACTTGCATGGGGTCAGCAAGAAGCAACACTTTGTCCTCTAGATTTTAGAGTTCAGTAAGAGAGAGATTTATACTGAACATACAGAGGATTTACTTTTCCAAGAATGTACAGATTTGTTATAGTAGTGTAGAGTCTTACATTTGAAAGCCATACCTTTGTGAGTGTGTGTGTGTGAGAAAAATAATTGCTATAACATGGCTTTAAAGTTGTTAGAAACGGTTTGCCTAAATTGTTTCTATTGTCATTAATGGCTGCCCTTCATTGTGTTCATCAGGGCTGCTTGTCACTAAGTTACCCTTCCCAGAACCAGAGTTCAAGGCAGAAGGGCTGCCTCGATGATTTTGACAATGAAAGAGGGAGGGGTGACGCACATGTGTACACGTGGAGCTGACTTTTGTTTACACAGTTCACGCTCTTTGCTCTGAAAGCTGTATGCAGAAAAACACGTCAATAGGTTGTTCCATGTGGGTGCGATCAAACATATCTCAAAAGAGGAATCGTTCTCCTCTGAGTGTGCGTCTTAGGGATGTGTCTGTTAATCATAGCTGGTTTGCTTTGAATAAATCTGCTATCTGATTACACGTGTATGAGGTCATAGGGTTCGTTATGACCCATGACCTTTGTGTATTCTACAGATAATTCAATTGGTGTAATACCAAACGTGTTATTACACTATCCGACCTAAATGTCCTAGCAGCTGAATGGGACTGGCATCATTCAAAAATTCACATACTTCAGCTATTATTAGAGTCAGAATGATGTTGGTGTAGTGTTGCAGAGCTGACTTTACTATTCACAACGTCATCAACACGCCTAGGTGTATTAAATACTCTATTGAGGTTTAAGCCTTCCAAAACGCACGGAAATGCATGTAGGAGTTGGTGTCGTTCCTAAGCGAACAGGGTGGGAGCAGGTGTGTTTGTTTGTGTGATGATCTGTGCTTATAGTTTTTGCCTCAGGGCAGCCTGCATCGCCCTCATCCACGTTGTTTAGCATTGCAGCAAAGTTGGTTGGCAGTCAGCATATTCAGAGATCTGAACCGTTACCTGAACCATTCCGATATTAACTCTTTCAGAACCCCAGACTTAATCTCCTGCCTCTAGGCAGTTGCTAGGATCTATGCTGTTCATTAATTGCAACGGAAACAAGGTGTAAGGCAGTCAGTCCAAATATTTACCTTGGAGATAATAAGGAACTACCCAAGCTTCAGGCTGGAGATCCAGACATTTCCGTAACATAATCTGCTTGTATTTATATTTGCATTTGGTGGATCATTTAAACAAATGTGACTTACAACTAAATTCAGTTCAAGTATGGTAAAAAGTTGTTAACAGCAGATATGCAAGGGATAAACCATGATGCAGTGTACTGTTATAGGAAAATGATGAACAATTGAGTGAAACAGCATCACAACAGTAACACAACTTGTAGCAGCAAATCCCACGTTTTTATTTCACTTATACCACAGAAAAAAAAATTTTAATGAAAAAAAAAAACCTAAGAACATTTCTTTTCTTCAGTCAATGGAAAGAGTTTTTTGTATCTGTAAAAAATCATAAATAATCAACAGCAGGTATGTTTTTCTCTCATGTGTGAAGTTGAAGATGAAAACAAAGCTTTTCAATGTAGACTCTATAAAGTCCCCTGTTGTAAATACTTGTGGAAAACCTCCTGGCTGTTAAAGCACAGACACTGGAGACCATAATTCCATTTTTTTTCTGGGGCATTCTCCATACAAGGGCCTGTCAATGACTTATAGTTATATAAACAATAACAAATTCATTTAAACCTATTATATTAATTATAGCTGATCCTACTCTCCGAGGTACTGTTAAAAAAAAAATCTATCAACACTGTTTGACCAATAAGATTTAAGCTTTCAATAGTGCTGTGATCATAAAAAGACAATTCTTTACAATATTTTATGTCATAAGCTTCACAGTATTTAAAACATTGTGTACACTAAATTACTAGCTACTGTATTAGACACAGTGAACTTGGTCCCTTTTGTACCTGGTTGATCCAGTTAGGGGTCGCCACAACGGATCCTCTGTCTCCACACTACCCTGTCCTCTACATCTGCAACTACAGTACCTGCATGTCTTCCCTCAGCACATTTATAATCTTTCTCCTTGGTCTTCATCTTTTCCTCCTTCCTGGTGGCTCCTTCCTCAGCATTCTCCTACCGATATACCCCATGTCCCTTCTCTGCACATGTCCACACCATCTCAATCTAACCTCCCTTACCTTGTCCCAAAAATGTCCTACATGTGCTGTTCCTCTAATAAACTCATTTCTAATCCTGTCCATCCTCATCATTTCCAGTAAAAAAAATCTCTTTGTATGTGCTTATTAAATATAATTTGTGCGATAATTGTTCACTTTCTTTGTTACTGTCAGGTTATTTATTTTTTTATTTTAAGCCTGTGTCTCAAATGGGAGTTTTTTTTTAAAAATCACATCAGTCTCAATGATGTGCTGGAAATGGTCCAAAACTCACATAATATCTGTTCCTGTGGTGGTTTCTTTACTTTATCTGAGGTGAGGACAAAAACAAAAAGACAACAGTCAGGAATTGGAAAATAGATCTAGCAAACATGTACTTGGGAATCTACATGTATTTAGGAAATTTGTGCATTTAAAAGCTGTATTTTAGAATCACCTGATAGGTTCCCTGGTGGTCTAGTGGTTAGGATGCTGCGCTCTCACCACTGCGGCCCGGGTTTGATCCCCAGTCAGGGAACCAACCCCAGCCACTCTCAGTGCTGGCCCCAAACCCGGATAAATGGGGAGCGTTGCGTTAGGAAGTGCATCAAGTGTAAAAACGTGCCAAATCAAACATGCGGATGATCTGCTGTGGCGACCCCTAATGGGAGAAGCCGAAAGAAAGTTTATTTTAGTATCACCTGATCATTTGAGCTTTCTAGACAATTCTCACTTTGTAATAGTTACAAAGGGCCTACTAGATAAAAATTTAGATTCTGTCAGATGCATGATGCATGTGTGGACTCTGCCTGATGGACAGATATTAATGCAAATTCTATTTCCTCCAGAGTGGCCAGGATGATCGGGACCATCTGTGAATGGTTCTGGTGGGACCGCCTGTGGCTACCCGTCAACTTGACATGGGCCGATCTAGAAGACAAGGATGGCCGGGTCTACGCCAAAGCGTCTGACTTGTACATAACTTTGCCTTACTCTGTAGGTTTCCTCATAGTTCGCTACATCTTTGAAAGGTGAGTTCAGAGAAGCTGTATGACAGATTTCAGGAAATTATACTTTAGGGCTAATGTGTAACTGCTGCTTTCACTGACTAAACAGGAATGACGACATTAAAGGCAAGATATGAGGCAATATTTTCTTTCAGCTTATGCAAATGTGAGCTCACTAAGCAACATTCTCTAAGTACAAGACACTTACCGTACCTTAAACACACACACACTCATCTCAATACACTAAGATTGTTTCACAACAACCTTTTATTGGTAAAATAATGATAAACCATTCTGAACTGCTTCTTTATACTCCAGTATGTAATAGCGCTTCTATTCAGTTAGCTGTACGTTATCATTGATTTAACAATATACGTATAGATTTAAAAACACAACATATTTTAAAAACATACTACAAAATATTTATATGTACTACGGCTGCTTTAGAATATGTTAGTGCTCAGGTGAATTACAGAACCACCATAGTGTCATATTTTTTTTAACTTTACTAAAATACACTATATAAACACAATTATTGGATCTTCTCCAGCCTGTTTCTACAAATTTAGAGACACACAATCATATAGGATGTCTTTAAATGCACTAGTACTAAGTTTACTCCTTACTTGAATTAGGAGACCCGAACCTGGTCCAGCATGACAGTGCCCCTCCGCACAATGTGAGCTTCATTAATTTTAGGGCATAACTTTATGACCACTGAAAAGTGACACTGATTATATACTCAGCATGTCACATGCTAGTGGGTGGTATATATTAGGCAGCAAGTGATATACTTTGAGTTCTCAAAGTATATATTTATTTATATAGTATTTATATAGAAGCAGGAAAAATAGGCAAGCGTAAGGATTTGAGTGAGTTTAAACAAGGGCCATATTGTGATGGCTAGACGACTGGGTCAGAGCATCTCTGAAACTGCAGCTCTTGTGGGCTGTTCCCGGTCTACAGTGGTCTGATGCTCACTGAAGCATGTGGGGAGCAAAGGCTGGGCTGTGCGGTCTGATCCAACAGACGAGCTCCTGTAGCTTAAACTTCTGAAGACGTTAAGACTGTTAATGCTGTTAAAGTCAGGACTGTTTTGGCAGTATATTAGGCAGGTGGTTATAATATTATGCCTGATTGGTGTACATCGCTTTGCAATGCTTATTATAACAGCATATGGGGACCAAATGTGGAAGGGGTGTACAAAAAGCATATATGAATCTTATATTCAGATGTCCAAAAAAAAAATCTGTATTAACGGTGTATGTGATACAAGTCTATATACTTACTGTTTAGCTCTCATTTGTTAGCCCAGACCTAAAATATCAATCATATAATCGTTCAAATGATTATTAATTATCATCCAGATTGTCACAAATCCAGTTCTTTGCCAGGTTTAGGGTAGAACATGTTCTGAATCAGATGTTTAGAACCTGTTATCTATAGCTGTGAATCTTCAATTTAACCATTAAAAATACTGACAGACAAAATTTTCAAGGATAATGTGTTTCATGAGTTTAATGAATATCGTCATTCCTTTGGATCAACGTTTTCTTTCTTTTTTTATGTAACATGCAGTTCAGGATCCTTTAGTGCATCCGGACATCATTTATTCTGATACTGAAAATGTATTATTATAATGATTAATGTTAATGACCACCTGAGCACTAATTATATTAAAGTCAACAGGCTACTATCAGTAGCTTGCAGTAACAAGCTAGCAAGTTAATGAGTTACTAGATACTAGCTAGCTAGTTAGCAAATTACCCTTTCTATTACACCTTACAACAAGTGGAAGCATGAAAATGGATAAGAGGACTACATCCAATTAATTACCTTTTGGTTTTTTACAAGTGTTTTGGGTTGTTCCATTAATCCTCTTTCTCCTCGGTCATTTTGTATTTTTTGCCCCAGATAGATATGAACTCTTTTTCTGATGTTGGTTACTTTAGCCTGGTACAATATTGATAACCTCTTTCACTAAATAAAAGTAAAGTGATTTGTTTGCATAGCTATTTTAATAACCATGGATTATTGTAAAGAAAAAAAAGTTTCACAAATGTGTTTAGTCACAAGAAATTGCATAGCAGATGCTTGCCAATATAGCTGTTACTCCTGTAAAAGTGTTTTTTGAGAAAATAGTTATTTAGATTTTGGAAAGAGTTTTAAGTTATTCAGAGGTTGAGCTGTTTATGACACAGGAAGTTGTTAAAGCAGGAGGGCTTTGTGTATTTAAATTCCTCTGTAGTATGGCATTTGACTTTTCTTTTTTGTTATTAACATCATTGATAAAGAAAAAAGGAGAGAACAACTGCTCTTATACAAGTGATAACAGGAACTTGCTTGCTGTTTGTGAATGTACAACAATAATTGTAACCATAAATATATAAAAAGTCCTCATTTATTTTTAAAAGTGTAGTAACACCCCGCATACCTGTCCAACTTTCACAGAATATAATATTTACAGCATTAGATCTTAATATGATCTCTTTAGATATCTTTATTACAATCAAATTCCTTACAGGTTATTTTGCTTTGTTCAGAAAGCTCTCTTTGTAACAAAAATAATTTTCTTTTTTAGGTTTGTAGCCACACCGTTTGCGACTGCCCTCTGTGTGACCGAGGAAAACAGACAAAAAGTCCAGTACAACCCTGTTTTGGAGCATTATTTTACTTCCTGTTCCAAAACACCAGGACAGGTAAAGCACCAAAAAGTTCCCACAGTAACCGCCAGTCTATTTCACAAAGGCATGCCAGACAAGCCAAATGAGGTGTGGTCAAGCAGTAAGATAATAGTTATGTAGAAATTCTGCACTGTGGATTTCTAATGTAATCTTTAGTTTTGTAGAGCTTACTTTGGGTTTGTTGGTAAATACTTTGTTACTGTATTTAAGTATATTTTTATGGTATCAATACTTTATTTTACTATTTCTTTTTCAGACAACCTTTTATTTTCACTTATTACATTTTTACACAAATATCTGTACTCTTTGCTTCTTCTTACTTTTTCAAAACAGGCTCATTACTTTAGTTTAGTTTTGGTGATATAATCAATATTTTTTCTTCTCATTGCCCGCTGTTTTCAGTCCATCAACTTATTTCCTGTCAGTGCACGACTTTTTCAATCTACCACTGGTGTATCATTTCCTCGGTTCTTACACACCACAGACGTAGGCTAGTTTATTTATAACGTGCGATTAACGCAGCGTGCATTTCTGTTTGACAATTTTTTTTTTAAATATACATAAATAAAAAAATTAATACAAAAATAAATATAAAAGAGGGGAAATTAAAACCTGCAAGAAACATATGTTTATTGAGACATTCTATTTTTACTCGAATAAAAATAGTCTCCAATCAAGCAGAAAAATCCACCATCATACGCACATCTAGAAATGAACCCTCTGGGCGATGCATTTTGTGGCATTTTTTCCTCATAACACCAAAACGAACCTAAATTACTCTGTGTTTTTTGTTTGTACAGATGAGAGCAATACATTATTTGAATCTGAAAAGGGTTTACTTTATTGTGTGTTGTATACACACATAATAACATAAAAAGCTGTGCTTTTGTAAAATTAAGAGAACAGACAGGGTCTCTGTTATCTCTCTTCACATACATATAAATAACATAATCTGACTCTTAGTGAATACTTGCCCCACAGACATAATACATATACAAGCAGAAAGCTTGATATGTCTACTTTTAAGCAATTCACAAAACAAATATTCTCTGAAGATTTCATCTGTATGAAAGTAGAAAAGTTTCTCCGGTTTCTCCAGCATCACCTAATTAACCGTCCATGTTGATTAAAGTATTAAAAAAATGTGAAAAGTATCAATATAATTTAGATTTAGAACAGATAAAAACGTGCGAGATAATCGCCAGTTAACTCACGACAGTCATGCGATTATTCGTGATTAAATATTTAAATCACCTAATATTATTATGATGTGAGGTCTTTAAAACATATGTATCTGTACTCCTACATAAGTAAAGGATGTGGGTTATTTTGCTCCTTCTGGTGCTTAATAGTCAGCTTATTGTAGCAATAAAATTACTCTATTAAAAAAAAATGATTTTAATTTTAATTAAAAAAATTTCAATAACAAATATGTCACTGACAACATTACAAGAGTTTCTTACTATTTGGTATATCCCCTTATTGCATGAATATAATGTAGACTTGTAATGCAATGGACTCCATATGTTTGTGCTAAAACCTATTTGTTTTATATCAAATCCATTGGAGGGTTGAAAACATGCTTCAATAAAAGAGATTAGTTGAGGTGATAATTTTACCATTTCTCTAGAGTACAGTAGTTACAGTAACATGGTCAGTGTTACTAATTTGCTCACAGTTAAATAGGGACCTGATAATAGTAGAGAATCCTGAGTATTACATATTTGCTTAAAATATTTTAAACTCCTGCAAACCGTTGGTTTAATTGTTTTTATTTATTTAAAATTAAATAAATAAAAACAATTATAAGACTCAGATTGTAAGTGTCGTGTCAGATTTTTGGACTCAACAGCTCTGATCAAAATCAAAGTGTCAGATCAGAGCTAGACAGCACCTCCAATGGCCACCACAGACAATGAATACCAATACAAAGACATACACACACACACTGTACACACCTTGCAGTCTCCCTGTTCACACACTGGAACAGACATAATGAGACTGGTTCCTTCAAGGAAAAACAAATTGCTCAGGTATTGTCTTTGTACTTCACCAAGACTTCACCAAGATATTTGCCTCTGATAACATTATTGTTTCTGACCTGTTTGTGATCCAAGTTTATGATTACAGCCTAGATTCGTGTGTTTGTTAACCATCTGACATTTGTAACACTTCTTGACTTTGAGTTTTGCTTCATGCTTAGGATTATTACCTTTTGTGTCTTTGGATTTTATCTTTTGTATCTGTTCGCATCTTCATTAAGTGACACAATGGAACTATCAGGTTTGATCCAAAGCACTGATTTTAAAGATTGTGAGCAAACTTCAAATTCCATGACTGATTATTACGGCTGACTGTGCATCTACTTCTTACTTAAACACACCCGTAATCTCTTATAACCCATATCTCAGGTGCACACAGGCTTGCAGTCTGCATTCCATTTCATCAATAGGTGTTTAGTGAAGTTGAAGTCAGTGTAGGAAATGTGAATGCTAAAGCACACAAAGACAATCAATAAAACTGTGTGCTTTCAAGTTTGGGACAACATATGGGTTTGATGGTCTGGTTGCTCACATACTTATATTGTATTTGTAACATATTACACATTACATTATTAATTATATATATTGAGTGTGTTTCCATACTAAGAGCTTAATCTTATTTTGTGTCCCAGGCAGATGTTCTAGGCCTGTCAAAAAAATGCAGCATCTCCAGTCGAAAGGTGGAGCGTTGGTTCAGGAGGAGACGCAACCAGGAACGTCCAGGGGTCCTGAAAAAGTTCAGAGAGGCCAGGTAAGTCCAACACAGTCTAGTGTTATTTGTGTTGCTTCTGGCAAACAGCCTGAAATGACAGTTTGGTCTAAAAATGTATAAGGCATTGGGATTTCTTCACACAGTGGATACCATGCCCTATCATTACCAATTGTGTTATTAACCACATATCGGTGCTAAATCAATTCAGTTTGTGATCAGACACAAGCTTAAAATGTCTACTATGTTCAAGTTTATTTCTTCAGCACTTTTACTATAGACATTGTCCCGAAGCAGCTTTACAGAAATAAAGCAGCTACTACAGAACATGAACAATGCTCCTATAACTAAATGAATCTCATGATTAGTTTAGTTAATAGATGATGAGGCTTAAATCACTTTTACCTCAGGTGATTAAAAAAAAGCCTACATCATTGGTATATTGATTAGGCTCTGTAGTAAAAGCTGCAACAATTTTGAATTAGATAATATAAATATGATATTTTTTTAATAGATTTTTACTGTTAATTTTTGTTTTTGCCTATAAATGACAATAAGAAATTTGTCCCACCCATGCAACAATCTTTCCATGTTCAACAATGTATTATATATATATATATATATATAAAAGAAAAACCTTATTAAACATGAAAAGACGGCTGCTGCATGGGTGTGAGAATACATGAATTTTAAATAAATTAATGATAAACAAATAAAACAAATAATTAATTTTAGTTCATAAGCATTATTTAACTCTTAAGTGAAATTCATATTACATTCCTCCTCTTCACTTTCTTTGATGTAATCAGACTGAACAACTGGTTTGAGACACAAAAAAAAAAAGGTAAGATAAATCTCAAGATAAATT
The DNA here is from genome assembly GCA_024362625.1 of Silurus asotus. Taxonomy (NCBI): domain Eukaryota; kingdom Metazoa; phylum Chordata; class Actinopteri; order Siluriformes; family Siluridae; genus Silurus; species Silurus asotus. The sequence continues at coordinate 2,351,137 of MU575040.1, forward strand.
TCAGCACAGGAAATCCTGTAGTTTAAAACATAGAATCAAATTATATTTTACCATCTAAGGACATCTAAAAAAACCCAAACAAACGGCAGGATGCAAAGAACATACCAATCCAGATGTTCTGCTTATTTCGATTTTTTTAAACATCAACATAATGCAATCCAGCAAAGTTGAAATAAACAGTTACTCTGACTGCAGCAACAGGGGAAAAACTTTTAATTCACTATAACCAAATCCATGTAAATGTCAATAACAATGAGCCGAGAGAGATTGCGTGGCAAGTGGAGTCAGAGCATAAGCAAATAACCTGGAACACTTGGTGATATTTGAACAATTTGTTCAATTTGGTTTAAACAAAAGGCAGAGGTCTGTGTTGGGGTTCCATGACTTGTAGGCCTTTTATGTCCCACTGAGAAAATTTTTTCAAATACAAATAGTTCCCGAGTTATGATGAAATTGTCAGAATATATTGAGCTTGGCACACAGGCAAATATAACAGCGTACTCTCCGACCTCCACTTGCAATCTACTACCACATACATATATACTAATACATATACATACATACATATATAAATTATAAATTATGTAATAATTTAACAAATTACAGTATACTACCCCATACTGATCACCATTCTATAAGACTTTTGGGTAGGCTAGGCCAAGTCATGATGGGGTCATCGGAACGCATCTCCGTCATAAGTCTACCTGTATACAGTCTGGTCTAAAAGTTTGAGACCACAAAGAAAAGCTGGGATTAAAAAATAATTTTAAAATGTATACGTGAGTGCAGGTTTTTAAAGTTTGCAATATTTTAAAAAGACAAATTCAATTGTTTAATAGCTTGAATATTTAATATTTAGGATTCAGCACTTTTGTAATTCAACACTGGGAAATCGTTTTAAAAAGTGTAGCTTTATAAGGGCTACATGGAAACACTCCAGTAGCAGCTTGTGGATTTTTTACTGGTGCGTTTTTTTCTTTAAGATTCTTCGGTAGCAAACAATTAAAGTGAAAAGACTTATAATTCATTTTATACCCCCTGCTGTTATGGTGTCTTATCACTGAAAAAAGCAAAGCTTAACTATTAAATCGGAGAGTGATAACACAAAGGGCATTAATAAAACAAATTCTCTGTCTCTAAAGTACAGTTAACTTGTATCTTTTGAATGAGAGACAATTCCCCCAGATCTTAAATTTAAGCCTGTGATTTCAGTTGATAAATTTGTGAATTTGGTTTTAAACACTTTAATTCTATCTAAATTAAATGCACAACTTTGAGCCCAACCCCCTAAACACTGACTTTCTGTATTGTTTCCAACAGCTGGAGATTTGTCTTTTACCTTGGAGCCTTAATTGGTGGCATTATAGCAGTGTACGATGTAAGTATTTAGTTCTCATTATAACCATAATGTCAAGTCAATAATGAGGTGATGGTGTAAAAAAAAAAAAAAATTACAATTTAAGAACTGTATTGTAAAAAACATTCATTATAGGCTGTATTTATAACAGCTTCATGTAATGTTGAATACACATCATGAAAGGAGACCTAATTTGATTACAATAGAGCTGTTTAGCAGGTTCGCTCTTTTCTTTTTCTGAGTGACTAAAGCAAAAGCACTGTGGTTCAGTGACGGGAGAGGCATAAGAACCTGTAGCATGAACACTGATGCTCTTCAATTGTTCTTATTCAGTGAATAGAATAGATGTCTACACAAAAACAAAAACTGAGTATTTCCGCTGAACAATGACTCACATGCAAACGCACCGGTATTGAAAACTGGCTTTTGTAAAAAAATAAAAAGATGGTCATTGTTGGAACAGGATATATAGAGTTTAGTGTGATATCCTGTTTACTACAATATAGAACATTTACGATTCAGGCCTCAGGAATGTACCGCAATAGCATTCAAATCAAAAATGGTTGCGGCCTAACACTAAACAGTGTTTTATGTTTTGCATTGCGCTCGACTTCTATGTAAGAAAACAATAGGGAAAACCCAAACACAAAAATGGCAGCAATGTCAACATAGTTTGTGTATTCTGGTTTTGATAGTTAATCTAAATTAACCACGCCAGATCTGGATAGGTCTCAGTTAGAGGTGTTACACAATTCCGCTTATGAATGTGCATACTCACAAATATACAAGCCCTAGCACTGCCAAGCTGCCCCTGTTGGGCCCTTGAACGAGGACCTTAACCCTCTGTGCTCCAGGGGCACTGTATTCTGGCTGACTTGCACTATGACACCAGCTTTCTAACAGGGATTTAGGAAATTTTTTTTTACTGTGCTGTAAGGTATATGTAATAAACAAATGTGTCATTTTGCACCTACATGGAAGATAAAAAGCTGATTTATTTAACCCTAACACACAACTAATGTATACCTTTGGTCTCAACCGGACAGACCCACAGTCTTAATTTTAGAACAAGCAAAAGAAGTGCAATGGGAAGAAAGAATAAACAGGAAAAGAAATGCAAGTCGGGCAAAAACTGTACAAGGAAGTACAGTTATTTGTTCAGTAGTTGGCATGCAGTAGACGGTTGCAGAGTGAACTGGGTGACATTTCTGGACTAGCTGGCTTTTCCACTGCTGTAATCATACAGGAAAGTTGAATGTGTTTCATCATTCAGATCGAACACAAATGACAATGCTCAACATACTGTATGTTTTTATAGTTCGTTTTAAAATGAATGCCTATTGTTAGCACTGTCCATGCTTGCAAACTTAATGTCATGCTGTATGCCTGATCAGTGTATACAGCACGACTGTTTTCCTGCCAAAACACTCCTGACCCGTAGAGCATTAACTTCTTTAGCAGTTTGGGCTACAGGAGCTCGTCTGTTGTATCGGATAACACGGGTCAGCCTTCGCTCCCCATGTTTCATAAGTGAGCCTTGGCCAACCATGACCCTGTTTCGCCGGTTCACCACTGTTCCTTCCTTGGAGCACTTTTAATAGATACTGACCACTGCAGACCGGGAACAGATGCTCTGACCCAGTCGCCTAGCCATCACAATCGCTCAAATCCTTACGATTGCCCATTTTTCCTGCAGGTTCAATAATCAGTGTTAATCACTTCACCTGTCATAATGTTATAATATCATAATATTACGCTATTTTCTTAATGAAAAATGACATTACCTTTTATGCACCTTGTAGCTGCATAGTGCATAAAATGTATAAACCTTCAGCTGCAAATGTGTAACTTGCAGTCATTTTTAGCTGTTAAAACCAATGCATACTTACAGAAGATTATGGGTTATATATTTTAGCTAATAAGAGACCGGGATATTAACACTGCGTGAATCTAGGACAAAGTGATGATAAAATTTCATTTCAAGTAAAAAGACAAACAAAAGAAAAGTTCTGTCATTGTTACCATGGTTACAGTGGTCTGAAAAGGGCTTCAGGTAATCAGTGCTTTTAGCTATGAACAATGCATTATGGGGTAGGGCAGACATTTGATCACATCATTGTTGCAAACTCTTAAGACCTGTTTCTCACAACACTGTGGCTAATGACTTTTTAATACTTTCGTTTTCACTTTCTTCTTTGTAGAAACCCTGGTTTTACAATTTACGAGAAGTATGGGACGCTTATCCAAAACAGGTGGTTTTTTTTATTTTTTTTACTTCGAAGTGTTTTCTGAGGGAATCTGTGGCTTTTACGTTCACTCCACCCACGAAATAAATATGGCTTGCTCTGTTCACTGGCACAAATAAGAACAAACACACACGGCAGAAACGTTTGTGATACTTCAATTTACAACCTCCTCATAAATAAACTCCATGATAAATTTCTTTTAAAAAAATATAAAATACATCACAAAACACAATTAGAGTATCTGACAAAAGTGAGTACACCCCATTTTATTATGTTCTCAAGAGACAATACTATAGAAATGATACTTGTATATATATTTTAGTCAATGTGCAGCTTGTATAGCAGCATATAATTACTGTCTTCTAAAATGAACATACAGCCATTATTGTCAAATTAGCTGGCTTAAAAAAAGTAAGTACACCCTAAGTGATAACAGCTGTTTGTCATTTACGGTAATCATGCACACATGCCGTATTCATCATGTTTGTGTCTGCTTGACAAGACCATACAAATTTGTGTATCTTATATTAGAGCAGTTAAAATGTGGTGCTTTTGAGAACAATTCTCTCATACTGACCACTGGATGTTCAACCTCATGACAAAGAACTCTCTGAGGTTTGAGAATTAGAATTGTTGCTCCCCTCAAAGATAGCGAAGGCTATAAGAAATTCAGTAACACGCTAAAACTTAGTTACAGTACAGTGGCCAGGGTCGTATAGAGGTTCTCCAAGACGGGTTCCACTTACAACAGGCCTCGCAAGGGTCCATCAAAAAAGATGAGTCCTCATGCTGTGGGTCAGGTGCATAAACTGGCTTGGAAAAAACAGATGCATGAGTGCTGCTAGTATTGTTTTAGAGGTTGCAGAAGTGTAAGGTCCGCTTGTCAGTGCTCAGACCATACTATAAGATATAATAAAATGGTTGCTGAAATGTGATGGGTGTACTCACTTTTGTGAGAGAAGAATTGGATTGTTTTATTAACTTGAAAGTATATGCAGCACACTAATGCCATTAATAGTGACCACCTTAATACCACATAAGACCACTGTGATGTTAGACTATTATTTTTTTTTTCTCAAATATCTTTAATAGATTGTGTTGAACACATTTTAATTACTTTTTACTTCTACTTATTATTACATTTATATTTTTATTTTAAATTCTAGTTTATTACACTTTAATTATATTCTATTTTATTCTGATGTAACTTTCTCTTTATTAGGGGTTCAAACATGAAATGTTGAAATTAAATATTTTTTTTTGTATTATCATTATAATAATAATAATAATAATAATAATAATAATAATAATAATAATAATAATAATAATAATGATATAATTTTAATAAAGTGCCCTAAAACTGATCATGCAGGCTAAACCGTAAGGCATATGGAGTTAAAACTGGGATAGATGGTAGAGCTCAATTTGGGGACAGGATAAAAAGTATCAACCAAGATGGCCAAAGGGGGCGCTACAGTTCGAAAAACGTAATTTCACACATTTTTGGCCATAGTTTGTAGAAGATTTATTGTAGGCTCAAAACTTTCAGATGCTTGAAATCCTTGGGTCAAAACAAAGAAAAGTCCTTAAAATTGAGTTATGTTAAAAACATACTTTTGCGAAAGAGTCCTAGGATTTTCGCACCATCGGAATGAAACCAGTGCAGCAATGTTTATTATACAGGAACTGATCATTATAAAAAAAAACCTTCAACTTAACATTGCAAAGGCTCTGCAAAACGTTCGAAGTAGGCAGGGCCACAGAATAAGATATTTTCACCAAACTTGGTATGTGTGTCTATGTGCTCAATCTTTGGTCAAAGAAAATAATTTGCATATCTTTGCCACTTGGTGGCGTTAAACAAGTAAAGCCCGGATAAATGGGGAGGGTTGCGTTAGGAAGGGCATTCAGCGTAAAAAAATGTGCCAAATCAAACATGCAGATGGTCCGCTGTGGCGGTCCCTAATGGGAGAAGCCGAAAGAAAGATTGTTGTACTCATATTCAGTTGCATTGTGATACATTTAGATACTACATTTTACTTGAAGAATTAATGAATGATTTTTGACCATGTTTTCTTCCTCATAGTCCATGATGGAGTCTCAGTACTGGTACTACATCCTGGAGATGAGCTTCTACTGGTCTCTTCTTTTCAGCATCACATTCGATGTGAAACGAAAAGTGAGTTTAAAAATGTGAATGCTCATTATTCTTCTTACAGTTCCCCTCTTTCAGTAGCTATACAAAAATTATCAACCAACCGGAAAAGGTCACTATAACGATACATATAATTATGTACATATAATCAATTATACTATAATTATATATAACTTTATCACTAATTATTACAAATATACATATATCTGTCATTATACACCACTATTGTTACAGTGATGTGCAAAAATGAACAACAACCCAAAACAAATGTAATTGTGATTACACTGTTGTGTTGATGAACAATAGCGGTCTTTTCTGACTCTAGCAGAACGTTACAGCATCAATTGTCAAGCATTTAATACTACTCTGAACATGTCTTTAAGTTCAGTTCAGCAAAATCAGGCATTACAGGCTTCTTCAGTGTTCACCAGTTCTACAATTTTAGTTACAAATATTAATACATTTTGTCTTTACATCTTTTTCTTCTTCTTCTTCTTCTTTCGGCTGCTCCCATTAGGGGTCCCCACAGCGGATCATCTGTCTCCATACCACCCTGTCCTCTACATCTGCCTCCTTCACACCAACTACCTACATGTCTTCCCTCACCACATCCATAAACCTCCTCCTTGGTCTCCCTCTTTTCCTTCTTCCTGGTGGCTCCATCCTCAGCATTCTTCTACCAATATAACTCATGTCCCTCCTCTGCACATGTCCAAACCATCTCAATCTTGCACCCCTCACCTCTTCACTAAAACATCCTACATGGGCTGTCACTCTAATAAACTAATTTCTAAACATTTTGCATTTACATATTTTCACAACACATATTATATTATGACATGGATTGATTTGTCATGTGATTCATAAACATAAAGTTTATATTACTGCTCTATCTGTAACATGAAGACCGCCATGCTAGGCCTTTGTTTTGTTTTGTTTAAGTGTTTGACCAAAATGAAAAATGCATGCAGGCTATGTTTTAAAAAGAAGAGCATTATAATATCATTTGGATTGAAATTTGGAATATGGAATATAAATATGGACTATAACTTCTATTTGCTTTCACAATTATGTCATAGCTTAATGACATCATTTGAGGTACATAAAATGTGTTCTAAAAAAAAGATTTATTTGGATATAAAGACTTAACAAACCCAGCTATCTTTGGCTGTGGTAAAATTGATGAAAAAATAAGAAAAAAAGAAACTATTTCGACATATTAGCTTTTATGCAACAATAAAACATTTCTTCAAAACATTTGGAAAGAGCTTTATTAGATTTTTATTTAATTCATATAAGGCTAGACTACCTAAATCTCTAAAACCTTGCTAGCCAAATGAGAATTCCTCACAGAGAACATGTCAGGCATTTGATCCGGCTGTTGAATAGTTATGTTTCATACTGAAACAAACATAAAACAGCTTGTAATTTTTCAGCTTGTAATCACATGACAAAATATGCACAATGCTCCTGCAATACAGTGTATGTAAAAACTTTCAAGATAGCTGTCTTTTTGTTCACAGTTGGGTATAACCTGGCTTTAAATCTCTATTATTATACGGTACTCTATTATTATAAAACATTTCAAGTCAGGAAAAAAAAAAATTGTATATTATAATATACTTATATACTTAATATACTTAGTATATTGTATATTTAGTAGAAATAAGTATATTTAGTAGAAAATGTTGACCATCTAAAGGGTTTTTGAAGACCATTGATCTCATTTTCATTATATTAAACATTATATTTGCAGGATTTCAATGAGCAGATCATTCACCACTTAGCCACACTGACACTGTTGGCGTTTTCCTGGTGTGGAAACTATATTCGAGTGGGGACGTTGGTGATGCTTGTGCATGATGCTTCTGATGTGTTTTTAGAGGTAAGTGATCGCTATATAGAATGCTGCATTCACAAACAATGAATATTGTCCGTTTGCTTATTGTGACTTGAATATATTGAATATATTAAGTGTGAAGCTAAATACTGGTTTTGATCAATTTATTTTTTTCTTGTTCAGTCTGCTAAGATATTTAACTATGCCAAATGGGAAAGAACCTGCAATGGCATTTTTGTTCTCTTTGCTGCTGTGTTCATGGTGACAAGACTTGTTATCTTTCCATTTTGGTAAGTTGATGTGCACGTGTATATATGCATGCTTTAAGGTTATGAGAATGCTGTTTGGTCAGCACATTCCAGTCATGTTAATAAACGTTGCATTAAAACCGCAGTTTACAGTTACAGTGTTTCAGAAACATCACAGTTGTCCTTGTTTCAGGATCATCCACTGCACGTGGGTCTATCCACCTGACTTCTACCCTGTTTTCTTCGGGTATTACTTCTTCAATGCTATGCTGGTTATCTTGTTGATGCTGCATGTATTCTGGGCGTACCTGATCCTCCGCATGGTTAAGAAATTTCTCTTCGGAAGTGTAAGTAGCTATTAACCAATTACCAAAATTACTAAGCAAAAGTGTCTTGTTTAAAAAATGAAATCTGTATAGTTACTACCTTTACTCTGAATGTAGTGCTCAACAACAATATTATTATTTATTTATTTATTTTTACTTTTTTTTTTTACTTTAAGTTTTCACTGGTACAATGTAGCTAGTAATGTACAAAGCCTAAAGTTGCATTATGCAATCTGTCTAATTAAATCATCATATGCTCACCTTCAATTTATGTTAAAGTACAAACACAAGCACTATAAGAAGATATGATAATTAAGCTTATGTATGTACTTTAACATAATATTAATTATTAAAATATAAAAAAATATTTTATGAGGTAGGTGTGTTCACTGATGCTAGATGTGTTTACAATTTGTAGCAAACAAATCTAGCATCCGTGAACAAACCTACCTCATAAAAATGTTTTAGTGAGCCTGACTAGATTATTGGTGCTTTGACATCATCAAAACAATAATCACCTGAGTAGCATTAGTCGGAATGTAGATAACGTTTGAAATGAATAGCATCATTTGTCACTCTGTAGTCTTCTGTTAACATCATGACACGCATCACCCTCAGGCATAGAAGTGAATATATGTTTCGCAAGAGTGTCAAATGCCATCAAATGATGTTTCTTAGTGTGAAATTATGAACTGCAACTTCTTCAAACTACCACTGCAATTTCTACAGTATGTTTAATAGTGCATTCACAAACATCAGAGATGATGAGTCTGATTACAAATTGTGTATAAGGCACCTGCAGATATAAGGGCTGGCTGTTCATTTGTGTGCAAAACAGCAAAACGTTCAAGTAAATGGCATTTATCACTTTAACCTGACACTCATTAGGGGAATATATATATACAGTATGTATACATATGTATATATACATTTCAGGGGATCTAAATACTTATTGCATTGTGTAATTTATATTACTAGTTCCACCATTCAAGCAACCTTGTTATGACAGATGCTGTAATCAAAAAGCTACACCGTGCACATGCAAGATACGCGAAGTTACAGGAAAGTACGTTGACAGAAAAAGCTTTCTCTCTGTCGAGATCTTACCATGTTTCTCAGTAACTATAGTAGGTGATGGCTTCTAATGCACAATAAGTACAGAAGAAAACTCTTTTGGATGTGCTGTTGTAGAAATCATAATCAACGATGTGGTCTGAAGTGAGGTGGCTTCATCTTACCCCCTCTTAGTTGTTTTTTCCTTATAACATCATACTCATATTGTCCCTTTTGTATCACAGCAATTTGAGAATGATTCAAATTGGTATATATTAGTATCTAACACATCATACAATTTATGCATTTATAGAAACATTGTGGAATGTCCACAAGGCATGTAAGGTCATGCTATGAATTTCATTATAGCAGCTATTGCATTTATGGCAATTTGTTTCACGCCCTTAAACACTTATCACAATTATCTCATTTTATACAACTGAGTAGATGACAGTTGCATTCATTAACATCTAATCAAAACTATTTACTATTTGTTTTAGATTATGTGAAGCATCCACCCAACAAGCACATTCATTTAATACTCTTAATTTGACTTACAACTGCTGTTATAATTAATAAAGTAATACCCTGTAACCAATCAGGATCAAGTATTTTTACTGTCATTTAATTATCAAAAATTGATGTTGGCTCTGTTAGTGTAAATCTCGGCTTTTTTTAGTTAGTTATGGAGAAAACTTCCAAAATTGTGCTGAAAAATGTCAACTCTTGATGGTAGATTATGAATTTTTTCTACACACATGACATTCGGACTTGGGTCTGGGCCTTAAAGCATTGATTTTTTAATAAGTTAAAACAAAATCAAATTGTCTTGTACCTTAGAAACCAGAAAACCCAATGTTGCAGAAAACATGACTGTATTAAAGTTTGTCCATTTTTCATTCTCAGTAACAAGGTTTACTATTTGTTTTAGATTATGTGAAGCATCCACCCAACAAGCACATTCATTTAATACTCTAAATTTGACTTACAACTGCTGTTATAATTAATAAAGTAATACCCTGTAACCAATCAGGATCAAGTATTTTTACTGTCATTTAATTATCAAAAATTGATGTTGGCTCTGTTAGTGTAAATCTCGGCTTTTTTTAGTTAGTTATGGAGAAAACTTCCAAAATTGTGCTGAAAAATGTCAACTCTTGATGGTAGATTATGAATTTTTTCTACACACATGACATTCGGACTTGGGTCTGGGCCTTACTTTGGCCTTCTCTCTCTCTCTGTATCTTTCTTTCTCTCGAAGGTGAAGAGTACCAGCTTATTTCCTGCTCTGTTGTTTTCTCTGCAATGAAATCGCTGAGTCATGAGTCATTAGTGTGTGTGTGTGTGTGTGTGTGTGTGTGCGTGTGTGTGTGTGTGTGTGTGTGAGGTGATCAGACTGGCTAGGTGCTTGCAAATACAGTGACTAGTGTGTGCCAAGTTATTTCTTCAAGGCTGTTTTGATTGATTGTGTGCAGATTAAGTGAACTTGTGATCACTTTCTCATGATTGATGGTTACATGATTCTCATATCAAGCCTAATTGAGTTCTATATTTTTCTGTGAATATGCCTGCTGGAAGTGTAGCCTTCAGTTACCCTTTTATAAAAAATAAAAAATGAGTCGACAGTTTTTAAAGAAAAACAGTAACTAAAACATCATAGGCACATATTCGAAGTTATTAGTGTATTGATGAAGATTTATTTAGTGTCATAGTTCTCAGGGATTTACATTAAGTTCTCTTAGATTTAATTTTACTTAGACTTTAGATGTAATTGTAAATACATTCACTCCAATTCATATTTATTTGTATAGTGCATTTAACATTGTCTAAAAGCATCTTTAAAGAAATAAAAAGGTTATAAAGTTATATAAAAGAATGCAAGTTTAGTGCCTATTTGTTTCCTTATAATTTCAAGTTTATTACAAATGAGAGAGCCAGTGGTGATTGATGCAAGGAAAATATTCACCGAGATGGCATGAGGAAGAAACCTTTGGAGTAACCAGAATCAAAAGGGGAACAATTCTCCTCTGGGTGGCACTGAATGTCCATTTATTATAATTCTATCATTGTTGAGGTGTTCTGTTCAGTGATAGGTGCTTAAGTGCAGAACTGTTCATGCAAACTGCGGTCGTAAGCAATTGTAACAGAAAAATGGACCGGTTTTAGGTAGAAAAAATATCCTGAACACTGACAGTCTTTATTTTGCCAAATAGCTACAACTACACACTACTGTGACTGATTATATATATTTTTTGTCCATATGAGATGATTTAACATTTTTGAGTGCATGCTCCAGTAATGTCAGTATTTTAAAGCTGAAGACTGTGTTTGTGACTGGAAAGTTGTGAGCCCCAATGCTGTCAGAGTCTTTGTGTAGTTCTTAAATATTAGCTCCTCAGTTCTATGCTTGAAATAGATTTTACTCCACAAATAACTCTTGGTATCACACTTGGTATACATATGTCCCTATTCACGGAAGATGTTTTACTAGATTGTGGATTGTTCTTGTGTAGATTTGTGCTTGTTTACCCACAAGTCAGGTACTCATGCAAGGTGAGAAGTCCTCGGTTGCAGCCAGTGTTCCAATTAAGGTGTACAATAGAGTTTAGGTTGAAGCTCTATAGCAGACCACTCAAGGACATCCAGTCCAACCTATACAAACATGCCCACTTTGTGCACAGGGGCATTGCCATATGGCAACAGGTTCGGGTCTCCTATTTCAATGGAGGGAAAATATTATGCAGTAGTGTATTTGTTTTTAAAATCGCAATTCTTTGAGGATGTGTTCCTTGTATTAATGCTGAAGTTCATCCAGTTCACTCATTCTGATATTACCCATGTCTGCATTTTGCCATCTTTGGCTTTGCCTCTGTTTCTCTAGATGCTATTAAAATAAACAGTGCCAGCTTATTTCCCTGTCCTGTTGTTATATCTACAACAAAATGGGTGAATCATAATGTGTGTGTGATTCTACTGGCAAGGAGCTTGATCCTTGAGGATTACAGTGGGCAGTGTTTGCCAGACTGGATGACCTCACCTTATAAATGCACCAAAAGTCTGTTACTCTCAATGTGGAAATTAGGTATGATTGAATATTCATCAAAATGTATAAAGTCATGTTTCGCTGGAGTTACTGATTGTTCTTCGAGTCTGGTTTATAAATGATAATTATGTTAATTACTCAAGGCTGTTTTGATACTTAAAGTTGGTTTAATATGATGGATGGGAATAGGAATGGTTTGGATAAAAAAACATTGACAACAATTTTCCACCCCGTCCAAAATGTAAATGATGACTTAAGGCTTGCTTTGTGACTGACATCTGCTTCTTTAGTTTTTTACTTGAGGTACATGGCTGAAGTTTAAACCTTGTAATGGAAATTGATCTCACTAAAAAGCTTCCTGCAAATATATGCTTCCTACCACAATCCAGCCCTTTATGCAAGCAATTTCTACAGACTAGCTGATGTGCTTTGCGACACAGCATGAAGTGATCTCATAAGACCGATGATATATTTGACAATAGGGTCTAGAGGTGTGAATTGGTCTGAAACCATAGAGGTAAACATGCCAGGACATGTAAGTGCCACCCAGTGCAATGAGGAATTAATCATGCTGCAGACAAAAAGCCTAAGCCACAACCCCATCGTCCCATCATCATCATAATTTGTCCAAATGTTCTTCAAATATGTGTTTATAAGACCACTGAGACCATTCTCCTTTAAGTGCAGAAAAACCGTTCAGTCTTGACTTGAGGAGTGCCCCTAATTCTTAATGTGTGGGAAGACTACAAAAACCTTAATCTGTGTGGTGCCCCTTTTGCTTTAAGTGTAGGAAGACAATTTAGCATTGACCTGAGAGGTGTTTCTTCTCCTTCAGGTATAGTTAGACCACAGAGCCTTGAACTGATGAGTGTCCCTTTTCCTTCGGGTGTAGGAGGACCTTTAAACCTTGACCTGAGGGGTGTCCCTTCTCCTTTAGGTGTTGAAAGGCCATAGAGCCTTGACTTAAAAGGTGTCTCTTCTCCTTCAGGTGTAGGAAGACGTTTAGCATTGACCTGAGAGGTGTTCCTTCTTCTTCAGGTATAGTAAGATGATAGTGGCTTGAACTGAGGAGTGTCCCTTCTCCTTCGGGTGTAGGAGGACCTTTGAGCCTTGACCTAAGGGGTGTCCCTGCTTCTTTAGGTGTTGAAAGGCCATAGAGCCTTAACTTGAGGGCTGTCTCCTCTACTATAGGTGTAGGAAGACCATTTAACATACAACTGAGGGGTGTCTCTTCCCCTTCAGGTGTAGGAGGATCACTTAGTCTTGGCCTGAGGGGTGTCCCTTCTCCTTTGGGTGTTGGAAGACCAGTAAGCCTTGAACTGAGGGGTGTCCCTTCTTTTTCAGGTGTATTAAAACCATTAAGCCTTGCTGTGAGGGGTGTCCCTTCTCCTTCAGATGTTGGAAGACCATTTAGCCTTGACCTGATGGGTGTCCATTCTCCTTCAGTTGTTGGAAGACCATTTAGCCTTGACCTGATGGGTGTCCCATATCCTTCAGGTGTAGGTAGACCAATGAGTCTTGATCCAAAGTGTCTTTTCTACTTCAGGTATAGGAAGGCTACTGAGGTTTTTTTTTTTAGATCTAAGGGCACTGCTGACTCAAGATCAAGATGTACTACTTAGCTTGACCTTAGTTACCTTTCATTTAAGTTGATTTGAGTTAGTCTGACAATCTGGAGTGTCACTTCACTTTCAGGTGCAAGTAGAACACAAAATCTTGACTGAGGTATATTTATTCTTCTTCAGTTGTAGTAAGACCGTGAAATCATGACCAGAGGACTGACAGTCAATTACAACAAATAAAAACGTGTTTTCTTCTATATCAGTCATAGATAGCCTGCGAAGTTTGGACTTGTAGAGTATCCTAAACTGCTTCAGGTAGACCATTGAGCCTGACTAGGAACTAGCTGAACTTGATGAATGGAACAATGCAGGTCAACACTTGTGTATACTTGTGATACAAGCAAAATTTTGTTCTAGCTAACTGCTCTTATATAAATTGTAGCAACAACAAGAAAAAAAATCTCTTCATGCTCTAAATCTGATTAATAGATTTCCACAGTATTTCAAAATAAGGAATTGTGTAATATAGGGTAATCCATGTGTTATCATGCATAAACAAAATGTTAGCATTTCTTTAAATGTATCTTTTGAATGTTAAAATGGAACGGAATTTCCTCTTCTTCTCTTGATAGTTAACCAAAGATGAGAGAAGTGACAATGAAGAAGAGGAAGATGATGAAGAGGAGAACAGCATGGCTGAGGACCATGATGGACATCCAAAAGCCACCAATGGCTGTGGAGCCAACCATAAATAACCAACTAGACGCTCCTGCAGATTCTTAGGTTGCTATGACTGAGGGTGACCTTATGAAGTTTTTTTGTTTGTTTGTTTAAAGTTTTAATTTTTTTGAAGACCCAGACTCCTATGGTGTTCGACTTCTACTGGCTTCAGACTATGAGAGACACTTTTGATTTATTACCACCAGGAAAGTGCCAGAGACCTGACCAGAAACACACTTGCATCTGTCAACAATACGAACCCAAACAAGTGCTTGTTTCCTTTTCCTTAGTGCCAATAAAGACTGATTGCCTTGGCTCCTCTGTTGTGGCCACACTCTTTACATGAACCACAAACTAAGCAAGAAGAAAAAGATCCCTAAAGGAAAAAAAATTCCATCATGCCTAATTTGATCCTTATTGTTCATTGGAACCCAATGCTACACAGTGACCTGGATGCTGTTGAGGCTGCTCTGCTGTTTCTCATCAGTGAGATGAAATCATACTATTGGTTTTTACCATGTACGAGGAAAAAAATAAAACTCTAATCCCATGATGTAAGGTCAAGACCTTGTGTTGATAAGTTGCATTCTAGGAAGAAGAAATACACTACACTGAATGACCCACTACATTACACTGAATGTACTTTACTACCCAAACTATCACTGTACTTTCAGCTTGATGGAGGAGAAACAAGGCTAATCCTTATAACAAGGAAAACTAACATATAACTATGCATCACCCACTTGCCTGATGTTTGGCTCTGCCTTCGTGTGAAGAATTATTTAATAAACTGCTAAGAAGTGGCAGTGTGCAGGAAAGAGCCATGAACAAATACATGTAAATGAAGAACAAGTAGAAGTTACAGTCCTAATTTTTTTTAGATTGAACAATGTACTTGTAGGTGTTTTTTATGTTTGAGTTAAATATATTCTGATACATGCTTTCGCATGTAATATTTAGTCATTGACTCTGAATATTAAGTATTTCGTTTTCATTAAAAAGGCTTTGTTTATCAAAGAAAGGGTTGGGAATTGTTGATTAATTGGCGATTAACCTTGTTTCAAACTTTCTCAATTCATGTAAAAGCAAAAAGCTTAAAACACAAAAAAGCCATAAGTATTTTCAAGGGTATAATCTATAAATACTTTGTTATTATCCTGAGAACCTTCCTCACTCTATTTACCTCGACTGATGTCTGTCCGACTAATGTCTGTTTGGATCCAGTTTTTTTAATGTCTAATGTCAATGTTTAATGTGTTAATTTATTAAATTAGAGTGGTTCAGGGTAGAGGTGGGACTGCATCAAGGATAGGCTTTGAGCCCTTTCCTGTTTGCAGTGGTGATGGACAGGTTGGAGGATGGGGTCAGACAGGAGTCTCCATGGACTATGATGTTTGCGGATGATTTTGTAATTTGTGGTGAGAGTAGGGAGCTGGTGTAGAGCCTGGAGAGGTGGAGGTACACACTGAAGAGAAGGGGAATGAAAGTCAGTAGGAGTAAAACGTGTATGAATGAGAGGGAGTGCAGTGGAGTGCTGCAGTTGCAGGGAGAAGAAGTGGTGAAGATGGAGGAGTTTAGGTACCTGGGGGTCAACAATGCAAAGTAATGGAAAGTGTGTTAGAAAAGTGAAGAAAAGAGTGCAGGCAGGGTGGAGTGGGTGGGGATGAGTGGCAGGAGTGATTTGTGATAGAAGAGTATCTGCAAGAATAAAAGGGAAAGTTTATACAGCTGTGGTGAGACCTGTGATGTTGTATGGCTCAGAGAGAGTGGCATTAACTAAAAGACAGGAGGTGGAGGTGGAGGTAGCAGAGCTCAAGATGCTGAGATTTTCTTGGGGAGTTATGAGGATGGACAGGATTAAAAACCAGGTTTGAGGACAAAGTGAGAGTCACGATTGAGATGGTTTGGACATGTGCTTTAATGTGTTAATTTATTAAATTAGAGTGGTTCAGGGTAGAGGTGGGACTGCATCAAGGATAGGCTCTGAGCCCTTTCCTGTTTGCAGTGGTGATGGACAGGTTGGAGGATGGGGTCAGACAGGAGTCTCCATGGACTATGATGTTTGCGGATGATATTGTAATTTGTGGTGAGAGTAGGGAGCTGGTGTAGAAAAGCCTGGAGAGGTGGAGGTACACACTGAAGAGAAAGGAAATGAAAGTCAGTAGGAGTAAAATGTGTATGAATGTGAGGGAGGGCAGTGGAGTGCTGCAGTTGCAGGGAGAAGAAGTGGTGAAGATGGAGGAGTTTAGGTACCTAGGTGTCAACAATGCAAAGTAATGGAAATTGTGTTAGAAAAGTAAAGAAAAGAGTGCAGGCAGGGTGAAGTGGGTGGGGATGAGTGGCAGGAGTGATTTGTGATAGAAGAGTATCTGCAAGAGTGAAAGGGAAAGTTTATACAGCTGTGGTGAGACCTGTGATGTTGTATGGCTCAGAGACAGTGGCATTAACTAAAAGACAGGAGGTGGAGGTGGAGGTAGCAGAGCTCAAGATGCTGAGATTTTCTTTGGGAGTTATGAGGATGAACAGGATTAGAAATCAGGTTTGAGGACAAAGTGAGAGTCACGATTGAGATGGTTTGGACATGTGCAGAGGAGGGACATGGGGTAAATTGGTAGAAGAATGCTGAGGATGGAGCCACCAGGAAGGAGGAAAAGAGGAAGGCCAAAGAGGAGGTTAATGGATGGGTTGAGGAAAGACATGCAGGTAGTTGGTCTGAAAGAGGCAGATGTAGAGGACAAAGTAGTATGGAGACGGATGTTCCGCTGTGGTGACCCCTAATGGGAGCAGCCAAAAGAAGAAGAAAATGAATAGGAGTTGGTATTAATTTTAGACTTTTATGAAAGTACCCATGAAAATATGAACAGACTCTATACCGACAATGAGACAAATAATAGTTGTGATGCAGTAAAACTTAAAAAAAAAGGGGTCATATGGATGCTCAATCACTGTTTTAGTGCATATGATTTATAATCGGGGGAGTGAAAGTGGTTAATGGTTCAGTGACAGCAGCTGAAAGAGTACATATCAATTTCATTTCAGGCAAAAGCACCGCTGAGGTATTGACCAAGACCTGCAAACCTCAACTGCTCAGCTATATTATTGGATTGTGCTCTGTCCTACTTGTAAGTCCTATTCGATAAAAGAATCTACATTGTGAATAAAGGGGAAACAAAGAGCATGAAGTGTGTAAGTTGACCTCTAGAGGGAGCAATTAACCACAATAACTGTAAACTCCAACCTTCTGTATCTGTTTGCAAATTAAGGTTCCTTCAAAATCTCCCTTATTTTAGAGTAAGAAGCTCTTTGTGTGCCTATTCAGAGTGGCCTAATCAGAGATTATTTGGAGATGTCCTACATAAGCAGAAAATGAGAAGAATGTAATGAGGAAAAAAAACATGTCATGGCCACTATAGTGGACCATGATGGACACCTGTGAAGGAAATTGTGCCACAATTCACGACTAATAGATTAAGACACTTCCCTGGATCCCTGTTGCCAACTTAAATGTCCTCTTGTGTTTTTGCTTTTTCACTTGTAATGGCTGGATGTGTCAAGACCTCCCTATAGTATTACTGTGCCTGGTGGCAAAACCATAATCATGATGACTTTGGGAAAAATGTGAAGAAATTCCCCTGGATGGTGACATATTTTTACTCTCATTCACACAAACTCATTTTGAAATTAGGTTGCGATGCGTCTGCCTGCTAGACCTTCTGTGAGTGTGTTACATGGGGAGGCCTCTTATTTGCTGTGATTCACACTATCACTGTGGCAGCTGAACTCTCAAGCTGGACACTTCTGCCAAGCTGCTCTTTTATAATGGCCAGCTCAGTCGTGCCAGCTGCTTTACTGGATCTCAGAGGTAGCTAAAGGTCTCCTTGGCAGCTGTGCCAGATTAAAAAAAAAAAGGAGAGAGAAATCAGAGTGCTTCAAACCAGACTAATCTCTCCCTGACCCACTCTGAAATCAGCCAGGGTTCTCTTCTTGGATCCACTACTGGTTTTCCAATCAGACCCTACATGATGTTCTCCACAGAGCTGACCTCTGAAGGATTCAGAAAATAGGTTGATAGGTTAAACAATGTAACTGACATTCTTTCATGCTCGCAGATTACATCTTTGTCGACTTTTTTGTCCAACTTTTTTAAGTTTTGAATGCCATGAACATGCCTCAGTTAAACTTCAAGGTTTTGAGTGCACAGCATGAGTTCAGCTTGTTGTTGGCACTACAGTATAATACTTTTTCTGTTTGATTTTGTTATTGCTTTTCGAGGAAATCGAACAATGTCATTAAAATTAGCTGGTTTGTTATAGTATGTTTTGGCTTGTTTGAAATGTATGAGTTACGCTATCACCAAACGTGATAAAACGGTCATCGTGCCCAACAAAGAATGACGGCATGTTATGTATAATTGCCTATTTCACTGCCTCTATATTTAACTCCATCTCCTCAAAAGCCTCACATAGCAATGCTGTCATGCCTTTGTGGTTTTTACAGCCTTGTTCTTTTGATTTTACTTTCATTGGTGCTGTAATCTGCACGTCTGCATGCGAATGCAGAATTCTTTGGAGTGGGGTCAGAGAGGGATTAGTCCTGTTTTGAGTGGCTTTGATTTCTCTTTTTTTTTATTCACTTGCACAGCTGCCAAGCAGACCTGGCAGCTATCCTGGCTGAGCTGGCCATAATCAGAGAGCAGCTTGGCAGAACTGCCCAGGTTGAGAGTATTCGATAGCTAGTGATTTGACATGACTTGACAGATGAGCCACAGTAACTAGATGCTGCTGTTCATTCAGGCTAATTGATGTTTATATATATATATATATATATATATATATATATATAAATCATAAAAAATAGTATTAATTAGTTTCTTTCCCTGAATTCAAAAGATAAACTTGAGCAACAGCTGCACAAATGCATACTAGAATGCATATTAAAAGTAATGTATAGTTTTATATTGCCTATTTTAGTCCATTTGACTTTTACATTATATTCAAATGACCTTTATTTCCATGTGATCACAAAGGTAAACATTTTATATCTTTTTTATAAAATGTCTGTGTACGTGTCTTTTATATGATTGTAAGATTGTCAAAATGCAGCTGGGTAAGTGAGACTGTGCATAGTGTAGGTACGGTTGGCTTTTTTGCCATTGTGGATGATGATAAAAGGATTTGATGGATACGGATAGATTTCAAAGGTGTACAAAAAAGTGTACATATGAGTCATATGTTGTGTGTATTTGGATGAATTTAGGGGCAATTTATGCAAAGCAGTTTTCTGGGAGGTGATAGCGCAGCGGTTAAGGCTCGGGGTTCCTAACCGGAAGGTCTTGGGTTTAAGGCATTTAACCCTGGGTGTGCTCAAGGGATGCTGTATCATGTCTGACCCTGTGCTCTGAGCTTTGACAGAAGCATTTTAACATCACTGGGACATGTGGAAAAAAAAGTAAAAGTGTTTGCACCTACAATACAAGATCATTGTCAATCATCTAACTATGCATCTGTGTGTATATATACACAAACATTTTATTTTTTTATTTTTTTTATTTTTTTCTCCCTCCTATGGATTGAAACATCTGCCTTTTCCTACCTGCAGCGTGGAAACCACGTGTACGCGTTCTGCCCACCTCCGTGATTGAGCGCGGGATTGTCCAATCACATCTGAGGACTCTTTTTTGTATTAATTTCGCCGGCGAATCCGGTGTTGGTGGGCGTGTCTTCTCCTTCGGTTTTCTCCGCTTTCCGTGCGGCGAATCATTTCTCCCGAAACTTTGCCGAACTTCTGCTCACTTGGCTCTCGCTCCTCTGGCAGTGATGGGGGGTCTGCCGCTTCTGCTGCCATTGTTCCTTCTTTCTCTTGGACTGAAGGCGACAGTAGGTAAGAATGTAGCAGTTCGCATTTCTTTGCATTGCTGTGCACTAACACTTCTGTGCGTGCTGGAAGGGTTTTCTGCAGATGTGGCTGGAGCAGCTCCTGCAGCACTCGTCTCCTGCACAGATTCTGCATGGAATGAAATCGTCCTCGTCTTCTAACATCTGCCAGAAGGTTTTCCTATAAAGATCTGGAGCAACTTTTCATACAGAAATGTGTTCCTGCATGCATTACAGAGGCACAACTATTACTATCACTATCACTTCAACACCTATTCTCTCTGTATATAATAACCTCCCAATGCTCCCAATGCACTCCCTCCTACTATTACTATTATTACTATTACTACCTATTATTATCATCTTAACACAATCTTAAACATTTGCAAGAATCTTACTGCTATATAATCACAGCAGCTGCCTGTATATGAACCCTCCTACCTCATTTTTCTTGCTCAGTCTTATTGCTTCTTCAATAAATGCCCATCTGTTTCCTCTATCCTCTTATCACCTGTATAATAATACCTTCCTGCTCCTTTTTTGTGCACTCATGCTGCCCTATACTATATGTATCTGCTTTTCTAATAAACCCCCCCACACTTCTTACTCTACTCACTTATATTGCTTCTACTTTCACTCAATAATATCCCCCCTGCTCTTCTCATCACTACTGTCCTATACTGCTCTTGTCTCTCTAACTATCCCATATAGGCCTCTCTCACTCCCCCAGGTTGCCTCTGCATCTATTCACATGTACTCTCACTATACTCACTAGAGCTATCCCCCTCCTGATCTCTCATTACTTACTCCTACTGCTTCCTCCTGCCTCTCTAATAACCTTACTGCCCTTTACTAACTCATTCTTCTCCTTTCTCCATCAACTCAGCACTATTGTTCCTATAACAAATCTCCTCTTTTCCCTCTATACGTTTATTACGTTTATAGTCATGCTCTATCTCTGCTCACTCCCATTGCACTATACTTACTTGCATGTAAATGTCAGCTCCCTGTTTATTCTGTGCATTTACTAATGCCCTGTTGCGTCGATGATAATCTCCTACAGGTTCATAGGTACTCATTCGTATTCACCTTCAACTGCCTCTATACAAACTGCTGCCTCTACTCTTATTGCTCCTGCCTCTATAATAAACTCGTCATGCCTTTACTCTTTACTAACTGCTCAGATATTTGTAACAATCCGCTCCAAATTCTTCTTTACTGATATTCACCTCTACTACCTCTATAATAATATACTTGCAATATGCTACTCTCTGTATACTTTTCCTGCCTCTATTATTACTCATATTGTCTTTATTATAATCACTTCAGCTCAGCCTGTACACTGACCGTTTCCCTTACACCACCTCTGTTATTCAATCTCATTGTCCTAATAATTATTAATTCATACTCTATATACACTCACTATTACTGAGTATATACTGATATATTCATTCTTTAACTATACTGCAAGTCTGTAGTTATTCAGCTGTCTACTCTGTCTATACTCATGTTACCGTCCACCTGCTCCATTGATACATATCATATACATAATGATCCCCTTCTCATCTATATGTTCTCATCTGCCTCCTTCATACTCACTCACTCACTCACTCACTCACTCCTACTGCCTCTATACCGTCGCCTTCAAATTCTATAGTAATCCACCAATACTTATGCTATACTCCCACTTGTTGCCTATAGACTCAGCCTTGATTTCTCTATGCTCAATTTTTCTGCCTATAATATACAATATATACTGTACTGCATTTAATAAACCACTCCAACAGGCTCTCCTGCCTTTGAACTCATTCTTACTGCCTATATACTTTTCTCTTCGTTCACTCACTATCATTGTTTTTTTTTTATAATCCTCATCTTCTGGTCTACCCTCTGTACTAATCTCTGCTCATTCTAACCCTAATTCATACATACTGCATCCATAATAATGCACTACATCAAAGCCTGAAGATAACAAACAACGTGCTGCACGTACTAAAAAGAGCTATAAACATTAATAATCAATATTATCAGATTTCATTTTATGCAGTTAAGCAGACACTAATAGATTTACACAGGTCTTTGTATCGATCATCCGAATACAGTATAAAACACAAATCGCTTAACGGTCATAGCATGACTATAGAAACTAGTGAAAAGGACTAATAATGTATTTTTATATTTATAGCTGAAAGGTCATATCTCCCGGTTGGAACATTTATTTACGTTGCCGTCCTGACTGTAATTTAGCTGCCCATAAAGAGCATAACATCACAGTAGTGTGCAAGTGTTCACACACTCGCACTTATTCACACACTAGCACCCTACTGTGCTGGGTTTATACCTTCTCCAACCTAAGTTCCACTATACATGTAACAATGTGGTAAATGGTAGATATTCGATGTCTAGATAGAAAGTCTTGAGTCCAAATCCCAGCACCACCAAGCTGCCATTGTTAGGCCCCGTAAGCAAGTCCCTTAACCATCATCTGCTCAGTTGTTTAAATAACTGTAAGGAGCTCAGGATAAAAGCATCTGCCAAATGCTAAATGTAAATGAGTAAATGCTGGCATTCATGTTTATACTAGAAGAAGAAGAAGAAGATAACCTTTACTGTCTTTATATTTGCAGCTTAGCCTAAAGCATTAAACACTCAGCAATGACTTTCCATCATGTTTATCATATAGTATGTTATTAAACAATAGAGGTGGAAAGTAACGAAATACATTTACTCACGTTACTGTAATTGAGTAGTAAAATCTGTAATTTTACTTTTACTTAAGTATGTTTTGTTTAAAGTATTGCACTTAACTCGTTACCGAGTAAAAAACTAATAATGAAATTAACGCACTAAACTGAAAAGATATAGACGGACAAAGCAGATGCAGCCAGTTACGCAGACGCAGCTGTAATCGAAATGCCATCGAATTGAAAGTTGTTTAGTGCGTGTGCTCACTGTCCGAATTTTAAAACTTGCATTTGGGATTTCTCTCATTATCATAAATGACTTTATAACAGATTTCTTTTGCTGCAAAAGTGCATTAGACTCAAGTCATGGACTATAGTGTTTTTGTTATTGCAGTTTAATTTTAAAGGTGTTTCTTCAATCAAAAACAACTGGTTTGAGATTTATATCTCCTCGTCCTTTTTTAACTACACCCCCCACCCAGACTAAAAAAAAGGAGTTCAGTTAATTTTACATTTACTTTTACTCAAGTGGCTTTTTAGCCCGATAACTTTACTTGTACTTAAGTAACATTTCATTGAAGTAACAGCACTTGAGCTTACTTGAGAAGAATATATTATTACTTTTTCCACCTCTGTTGAACGATTGTTACTTCAGTCACCATTTTGTTGCAGCATTTGAACTTTAGACATAAAACGTGTGTCCTATTTAAAAAGCGGCATCAGGACAGCTGTCCTCTGATGTCCTTTTGGCTTTTTTAAGGAGTGTCCTTTTCTGGCTGGACAAATGAATACTTCTGTTCAAAAGATGTCAGCTGCAAGAAAATGTGAAAAAGCTGTCAAAAAGGGCCATCAGTCTGCAGGAGAAATAATGTTCAGTCAAGTTATTTACAGCTTTATAATAGTATTGTTGTTATAGAAGTTCCGATAATGTATACTCAATTGTATGTCATACAATTGAGAGCGTATTCTAGCTATTACACTGTTACTACTGCCATTTCAATCTTTTATTATATATTTAAATGATTGAACTTTGGGAAAACCGCTGAAGAAGCGCTAAAAAAATTCACAGTAGTTTTGATATAATTTTCATCCCAAATTGATGTCGTCTCTCCCTCCTTCGCAGCGAGCTCTTTAGATGTGGAAACGGACATAGTAGTGCCATCGGAGCTGCAGCAGGAGCAGGTGGAGCAGATTTGGGAAGCATCCCGGTGGACCAGAGGGCGCAGGAGGCGCTCCGAGAGCCAGCATGGCCACCTATTCGTGTCATTGCCTGCTTTTAGCCGAGAGCTTTACCTGGAGCTCCAGAGGGATGAAGGTTTCCTTGCTGAAGGCTTCATGGTCGAGGAGAGGGATCAAGATGGGAATGTCCAGCGTGAACCAGCTTTTAAAAGAAGGTCCTGTCTCTACACAGGCACCGTTTTTAACCACTCTGTCTCATCTGCCTCGCTGGATGTTTGCGGCGGCCTGGTGAGTGAGCTTTGAGTTTGCTACTTTGGAGTGAAGATTAACATTTAGAGATTAACCTTTTTTTTTTAAACATATTTGTATATAGATATAGATATTTTAGTCATCTTGGTCATCCACACTCATATGATCCATTTCTGTCAACATTTTAACCATACATCCTGTTGCAGTATATCAGATAATACAAGATGTTCATACACACGACTGAGCAAAATAGTGCAGAACTGTATTGCATTGCGTATGGTAAAATCTGCGTAACAATAAATGTTAGCCTGCTATTCAACAGGAACACATTCATTATTTCCACATAAGGGCATCTTGTGCCTTGAGTGCCTTTTGTTATGTATTTTCAAGAAAGATGACTTTTATATATTTAATCATATTATAATGAAGTTAGGAAAAAGCTAATAAAGGAATGAAAGTTTGTAGCTGTCAAGTAATAACAGTAATCTACATTTAGAAATGTACAAATATAGGAGAAAATAGGAAAGCGGTTCTCACCGTCATACCACTTCACATCATTAAACTCACTGGTGATCTTTTTTCTTATAGCAGCAAACCCATTCATGTTTTCTTTGGGGGGGATGGCCGGTGTTATTACTTTAAATCATAGTTTACAATGATTTAGGTTTACTTTAGATTGAATACGTATTTTTTTTTTTTACCTCATGTTCATGTCATGTTCAATGTGTTTTCTAGATGATTCTATATGACCAGCTTTTCTTACATTTAAATCTATTGCATTTGGCAGACTCCCTTATCCAGAGCAACTGACACCTGAGCAGTTGAGGTTAAGGGCCTTGCGCAAGGGCTCAGCAGTGGCAGCTCTGTGTGCTGGGATTTGAACTTGTGACTTTCTGGTCCAGTTCTCTTGTAGTATTTAAGAGATTGAAACTTCACTGTTGCAGTCTTGATGTTTTTTAACATGACAAAACGTATAGTTGTTAGCGATTGTGCCAATTATAGTTGAATTGTAATCACATCAACATTTATGAATTTTGTTCAAATAATTGAATTAATAACTCCGGTTGACTAGCTTTACCCATAGGCGACATTTGTAAGTACGGTCAATTCGTGGCTGCTGGGGGTGCGTCCAAATCCGCGGATTTTCGGAACTTCGGAAGTCTTAGAACGTAACGTCTGCGAGTTCCGGGGGACCACTGTAGTTTTATTCTTTATGTCCAGTGGTCCTGGTTGGTCAAGCAACAGTGTCATCATGACTTTCAGTAAATTGGTAAGCTTAATGTGTCTTTCCATGCTAAAAATGTCTAAAGTAAAAGAAAACAAACCATTATGTTTTATTGATTCTTAATTTGCAGACGTCTCCAATATCAGTGACTGGAGTAGGTATGTAAATTTGGCACAAAGCAGAGTTACTCATTGATTCCTTTGTGTTGGGGTTTGTATGTTCTTTCCCACACAAGTGAATTGGATTTATCACCAAGGGCAACACTGGTTTTAAGATAAGAAGATGTGCAAAACAATACCGTGTATGGGCAGGTCGCTTTGCTGTAAAATAAAGACCGGTCTGACCGAGCAGACAAATTGCATAGAAGTGATTGTTTTTAGTAACAATTAAACATGTAAACAACCCAAACATGTATCGATTCGTTTAGTCACGTAAAAAAGAAACCTGGATCATATCAGCTTAATTATCTGGATCTCTCGTCATTTCCCACTGCGTTTTCAACAAGTTAGAATGGCGAAATGAACACAAGCTATGACAGAAGAAGCATGTGATTAAAAGCTGAGTGTACAAATTGCATATGATGTAGACCCCCAGATACAGAAGTATGAGAAAGGCCACGGCTTGATTTGCATAACCCCTTTTTTTTCTTTTGGAATTTTTATACCATTTACCATTTAGTGTAAGATAGCACTGTGGGGGCCTGTTCCCTTTTGTCATTTAGGAGACGATTTCCTGGCACAGGTCCAGCTAAAAGCAGCCCAGTGAATAGCCTAAACTGCCATCAGTCTGGCAGCTGAATAGGACGAGTAGCACCATTGTGACAGACTGTCACTCGTTTTTGGCTGGGCTGAAAGGTCACACACACACACACTCACACACACACACACACACACACACACCCAGCCCCCAACTCGCTTAGTCGGAATGATGAGACATTGCAAATGAGACATAGATAGAGGGAATGAACGCGGCGGATGGCATACTGTAAGTGCGGTGAACACAAGTTGAGAAGACATGCACGGTTTTAAGCGTGCAGAGAATCAGCTAGATAGTCCGCTCCTCTCTGACTCTGCTCTAACCGCCTCTCTCGCTTCTTGTAACCCCCGCGGTGCACTCCATATTGGGCCAATTGCGATGCAGTCACTCCGGTTCATACAACAGCGACAAACTTGGCTTTCTCTGCAGGCTGTTTGCATTTTTCCTCGCCATATAAGCTCCGTCGAGGCTGCACCTTTGGAAAATGAGGTCATTGTCGTAACAGATGTTCCAGGCGGTAGAGGCTCGAGCCTTTTCTGACACCTCTGCGCGGGTTGACGAGGAGCAGATCAGCTGGAGATCAGCTGAATGTTTTGACTCTTGGTTCCAAATGGAAATTGATTCTTCCAGACCAGCAGGTAGTTGGCAGATGGGAAAATGCAGGCCACCATTAGGGATGTGCATGAATACCTAAGTGACACCGGAGATCGATCACGGCAACACAACAGCGCATGAATGAACATTAGGGCTGCAGAAATAGTTCTGTTCAAATTTCGCCATCCTGATTTGCTTCACGTGGCAATTCCTATCCTTAATAACCTCACAATTGCCTAACTCATAAAGTCTACTGAGACACACAGGGCAGAAACCACATTGGAAACTGGGGGTGAATTTGAATATAATTATTATGAAATCATTTATAATTTGTAGTTAAAAGAAACAAATTTATAAAGTGATTTTGAATATTAATGTGGTGCATCTATCTATCTAAATACTTCTACAAATCCCTAGTGGTGTATTCTTAAATAATACACTTTATTAGTGATGAATGTATGGCACATGTCACAGGATCTTTGTCAATACCAAAACCAGTAGTTTGTAAGTGTAGTTTGTGCATAGTTGTTTGAAAAAAAATTGCAAAAAAAACAAAATCATAGCTTACAGCCCATTGTATTTATCATGATGTGCAACATGCATGATTTCCCCTAGTATGGTTTATCTTTCTTTACATGGAAATGAATTCTCCATGGTGTATC
This sequence comes from Silurus asotus, assembly GCA_024362625.1. Classification (NCBI taxonomy): domain Eukaryota; kingdom Metazoa; phylum Chordata; class Actinopteri; order Siluriformes; family Siluridae; genus Silurus; species Silurus asotus. Next base: position 2,378,909 of record MU575040.1, read on the forward strand.
CTTCATGTGTTTCTTTTCATGCCAGGCCTCTTTACAAGAATAGTACAGCCAAAAAAAAAAAAAAAAGTACGCAATGTTCTAGTTAATCCAAATGTAGAAGGACATTTTTGATGTATGAAGATTGTTTCTTTAGTTTGGCACTGTAACTACAATGCTAATGTCGTTAAGTAAGGGACTTTTTATATATGTATTTGAGCAAACGCTGGAATCGCTTTCATTCTCACTACATGAAAACAGAGAAATCAGAGTCATGAGGTGTGGCCCAGAACTGTATACCCGATGGGATTTGGAACATCATAGTCAGCTTAGTCAGCTCAATATTAAGCTCAGACCTGTGTACTGTCAAGGAGTACTGTCTGCACAAAATTAAACTTGTGAATATACATGTATTAACATGTTAAATGTTTTTGACATTGTTAGTCCATTACTGTTTATTAGTTTTAGCATTGTGGTTGATCTGCATAAAAAACACGATGTTTACCTGTACTGGGTACGAAGTTTATTTTACTTACATTCTGTTACAACAACCTGCTTGTCTAAACACTAAACTGTTTCATTAATGGCTAACCTGCTGCCCTCATTACTGACTTATCTCATTAATCACTAACCTGTATCACTAACTACTGACCTGTCTCATTAATCATTGACCTGTATCACTAACTACTGACCTGTCTCATTAATCACTAACCTGTATCACTAACTACTGACCTGTCTCATTAATCATTAACCTCATTGAATAACTACTGACCTTTTTAACTAATCATTAACCTGTATCAATAACTACTGACCTGTCTCATTAATCATTGACCTGTATCACTAACTACTGACCTGTCTCATTAATCACTAACCTGTATCAATAACTACTGACCTGTCTCATTAATCACTAACCTCATTCAATAACTACTGACCTGTCTCATTAATCACTAACCTCATTCAATAACTACTGACCTGTCTCATTAATCACTAACCTGTATCACTAACTACTGACCTGTCTCATTAATCACTAACCTGTATCACTAACTACTGACCTGTCTCATTAATCACTAACCTGTATCACTAACTACTGACCTGCCTCATTAATCATTAACCTGTATCACTAACTACTGACCTGTTTAACTAATCATTACCCTGTATCATTAACTACTGACCTGTCTCATTAATCACTAACCTCTTTCAATAACTACTGACCTGTTTAACTAATCATTAATAATTAATCATCATTAATCAGCTAAACTGAATAGTTATGTGGCAAATGCAATTCCGCGATAAACCGGGGGGCGTGAGATTCGAACCGCGGTAAAGTGGGGAATTAGTGTATATAATTTGTATCGGATTAATCAAATAATTGAAGAAGTGAAATGAAATCATTGCTAGCAGTTACATCAGTGTTAATGGGAGAAAATAATCTCAAATGTAAAAAGATTTTGCTATGCTATTACCGTGCAATCCATGGTCCTAACATACAATCTTCTTTTTCTTTCGGCTTCTCCCATTAGGGGTCTCCACAGCGGATCACCCCCTTGTCCTCTACATCTTCCTCTTTCAAACCAACTACCTGCATGTCTTCCCTCACCACATCCTTCTCCTCCTTGGCCAACAGTAGCACAATTTCAACTGGTTGGCTAACAATACCTGTGGCGGTCGTTGGTAACCCGGGCCTCGACCGATCCGGTATGAAATTCTGATTCGTGATCTGCATATTTGATTTGGCACATGTTTTACGCGGGATGCCTATCCTAACGCGACCCTCCCCATTTATCCGGGCTTGGGACTGGCACTAAGAGTGCACTGGCTTGTGAAACCCTAATAGCAGGGTTGGTCGTAACATACAATAAGATAAAATAAAGCGCAAACCCCAGACCCACAGTTCTAGAATGCAATGCAGATTGATTTGGTTTGACTAATTAGCAATCTATGAGATGTAGATGCCAGTATCAGTGGAAATGTGTTGCATTAGTAGGTGATATGCCTCAGGTAAATGTACTAATGAGGGAAAGAGAGAGCTGGGCAAAATGAAGGTAGAGATCAGGCAGGAAATAATAGCACTATTAGTAGTTGCATGGAATTGTGGGCAATGTAGAAAACTGTGAACCAAAGTGAAAACAAATTGCTTGACAAGAAAAAAGAAGCACCACTAACATATTTATTAAAAAATAAAGCATATATCATAAATAATTTATTAGAAGTTGTATATTTAATAAGGACATTGTACAGGACAGGTTCATTATACTTGTATTAATGATGCCACATTAACTGTTATTGATTTCAATCTGCTATTAAACCCAATCTTTTTGCTGTAGTGTGTCTTAATCACTAAAGTTTGCCTGTAATCTAAGGGTGTGTTCAAGACTAAAGAAATATTCCCTCTGAGCCCAGAAATCAGTTGCTGCAGCTCAAGTTGCCACAAGTGTTATCCAAAGCCCTCGAGTGTCAGTGTGGCTGGGGGAAAGGAAAAAAGATTCCTGCACTGTTAATGACATTTCCACCGCTCTCTCTCCACTCAGGAGGCTGTATTCCTTTATTCATGCTGCTTGTAACCCAGTGCTTGATGTGTGTGTGTGGAGTTTTTGTCTGTACGTGTCAGGGATGAAAGCGTATGCTTTACAACCCCTTTTCACCTTGCCCTGTCAGCACTTCTGTCTTCTTTTTCTTCTCCTCCTCCTTCTTCTTCACACCCGCCTTGAGGCTTCATCGTTCATTCCTCTTACTTTCTTTTCCTTTATCCATTCATCGTCTTTAGATAAATGGATCCCACAGGGGGTGGCCAAGGCTGCGTGATTGAGCAGCGCCAATGTTGACTACATGCTGACTCAGAGGTTTTGGGCCAAGTTGGAGTTTCGGACTGAAGCCGTTCTTTGAAGGCCAATGGCAAATCGCATTACGTTGAAGAGGCTCAGACAGAAAGACAAGCCCACCATATGGTGCGGGTTCCCTGGAGGGCTATTGATAAATAGACATATACACTGGGAGTGCTTCCATCTTTAGCACAACTACCACAGTGACAGAATCGTGGGATTCATTTTTACTTTGCGGTGCTTTCTGATAAATAGATAGAGTTTCCTATGGAGAATTGAGTTATTACAGTAAGCAGAAATGATGAGGCCTTAAAGAGCCATGGATCCAAATGAAAGGGTTATTTTTTATTATTTCTATTCCACTAAACATAGATGAAGCCCAGATTTGTCTGTAAATGTTTTCAGAATCTGGTTTGGACTGTGTTAAATGTGTATTTGTGTAGTGCCAGTCCTAGCCATGAGCATCCAATGTGACCTAGAAGTAAACCAGTCCCAGACCGGAATTTTAAATCTGTGCTTTTCAACAGTGGACAAATGCTTGAATGGTAATTTTATTCTGATTTGCTAAATTTCAGTGAAAGGCTGTTGAAAATATATTCAGTCTTTTCCCCTTCCACGTGATGAAATGAGGAAATTGTATTGCTTTATCATTATTTTGTATTTGGTTTGCATTTTTACGGCAAATGGGTCGCATACAGAAAATACCGCTTTCTGGTTTTAACGCATTTCTGGTTTTTGTGTTTCTCAGACTGGCCTGATTCGAATTGGAAATGAGATTCTGTTTATCGAGCCTGTTCACCAAGAACTCGAGTCTTTCTCTGGCGGGGAACATAAAATCACCAGACAAAAACGTTCTTCAGATAAAACACCCCAAGCCACACGCGCCGGCCCGGAACACTGCCAAATCATCAAAGGTGAGCAGGTTGGCTTTCTCGGTTTTTAACAGAGGACCATTATATATTGGAATATTGTCGTTTTCGCTTTGTCACAACTATGGCATCCCTCTTTCCAGGATGAAAGCTGATTCTTTGGTTTTATCTTGATAATGGAACTGTTATTAATTACAAACCTTACAAACTGTCTTACACAGTAAATTTTATTTGCGTCCTATGTTAAAATCATTCTTTGACTAATGCTAATGAGTTAATGATGTAATAAAACAGCATATCTAGGTTTATATCTATTTCATGAATGGTTCAGTACATGCCTTTGATCAATCGTTTGGCATGAATCCAGTTTCATCATAGTTGCTGAGTTTCACTATGGCTATATAAATGCAGTCAAAACATGTCTTGTGTTATATAAAATAAAAGTTACCAGACATAGATAGCTGGCTCATTAAATAGTCGATATTAATGCTTAGTATTGTAAAGAATTTTAAAAGAACAAATAAAAAACATCAAATGAGCAATCATTCCCAATTTAGCTTTAACTGTTATGCACGGTCATCCATATCCACTGTTATGTCACTACTAGTGTCAGGGAGCTCCCTGATCCTTCTCCTGTGCGTGCCACGCCCACTCGAAGCTCCTCACCAGCATACTAGTCACACACACCTGAGACTCGTATCGCACTAATCATCACACCCATATAAACCCCTCACCTCCACATTCACATCGTCAGTTATTGTCTAAGGTTATGCTGCTCTTCACACGTGTTTTCCCGTGGACTGTTCAGTACGCGCTTCTACCCAAGCGCACCTTGTATTCCATACCGACTGCCTTTCTTTGTGTTTTGTTAGCTCTTTTCACCGTGGTCCGCGCTTCCGCTGCGCCCCACCAGATTACTCACTTCAAACGACGATTGTTGTGTTTTGCTTTGCCCTTTGACACAAATAAACTCCTCGTTTGCTTTCACTTCGGCTTTTGCCTCCAGTGTCTCGCGTAACAACTAAGTTCATCAACTCTTTGTAGACCCGAATAATAATTAATAGTACATAAAACTACATTTTCCAGAATTCAGCATGCTATAACTATGACATTTTGTATGACAAAGTTGACATCAATGTTTTGTTAAACTTTCAACAAATCTTTCAACAGCAAAACCTCATATCACTGCATTTACTAAAACCGTTTTCAGATTAAAAAATGATCAACCTCTGGTTCATGCTTTATTAAACTTTACTTAGATTACTGTGGTTTACTATTTGTTGGCATTTCCGAGAAGAAACCCCTAAAAAACTCCTTTTTGTTTTCACTACTGACACCAAGATTGAATAGATGAATTTCTGTTACTATAATCATTATTCTTTGAAGCAGCCAACACACATTCCTCCCTTGCTCCAACAGTTATCACCATATATCGATAAGCTATTCTGTTTCTTTTACTCACCATAGCAGCCTGTTTTTTACTATCATGGAAATTGAAACAAGTGTTGAAGCAAGTCGAACTGATCATGTTACCAAACACTTAGCATTTCACCTGATGTGCACTATAAGACAATCTGTTTATGCTAACAAGTGAGCCCCAGGTGACTGTTTTTCAATATTGTTCGCCTAAACTGTTCAAGAGCCATTTGTTACACTCCAAAAACATACTGAACTTTCAGGTTTTAGAGCAAACCCCAAGAGTGAGAAAAACATATTTAAATCACAATGATGAAGCTAGCTTTATTTCATAAATCTCATTAAAAATACAGTGTCATTGTGAAACCTTATAACAAACTGCAGTGGTTTGTACTTTATTTTGCCCATTTACCTATTTTATAAAAGTATTTATGGACTTATCTGTTTGCAGAATTAGAGAAGTGATGACTGATAATCAGGCAATGACATGTTGAGATCAATGCAAATGCAAACTAGGTTCGTCTGCCAGTTTGATGAATACCTTTAGTTCAAATAAAAGTTAGCATCCATAGTTATCTAGTCATTAGAAAATTCAAACATTTACTGTAAGCCATTTATTCCATGCAAGGTCACTTTGGATCTGACCTATCCAGCAACACTGGGTGAAAAAAAGAGCAATTTACTACATAGGAGACACACACGGAAGGGCAAATCGGTGTAACCAACCCCGTCTACCTGCATATATTTAAATCCAGAAGAACCTGGAGAAAGGTCCTGCAGGCACAAGGAGAACATGCAGAACTCCATGCAGTGAGACAGCAGCACTACCTGCTGCACCACTACACCATAGAGACTTAGCACTTAATATTTCAACGCTTTACATAGCGGACATTGATGTTTCAGTTTTCTGACAAAAGTTCAATGTTTGAGAGAAGTGTAGACAGCAAGGGTGGCCAACTAAAACACAATAGCTGGAATGTTCAGCAGGGATTTTGAGTCTTTTTAGAAGTTTAAGTGCTTGCTCACTTTCTCCACTTCATTGGCTTTGATTTAGTCTACCATTTGGCTTGCACCGAAGAAACATACCATGAATTGCAGTTTCAAAGTTACATAACAAGCTCTAATTTTTCACAGAAACAACCACCTAAAAGGGGCAAAAAAACCCACCTGAACACTGGCAACATATGCAAATAAATTCTTTCCATATGTCCATATAAGGATTTTAAGTAACCACAACCTTTAAAAAGAAATAGAAATTGGGGGAATAAAAAAATAAGGGATCAGAGCCAATCATATGTCTGGGGATCATGAAGGCTGAGTGGGGTCTGTCTGATTGTGTGCAAATGTGGTTGGACTTAACTGCTCTGCAGTGGAACTCCAGGTGCTTTAGCCATTCTGCTCGAACCAGCACCTGGCGTCTGCAGAGAGGCACGAGAAGACGAAATTTTGGGGAAAGAGAGGTGGGGGGATTATTTCCTCTTCTTTCTCATATGTTCCAGGCTGTTTCAAGACCATGCCAGAAGTTCTTATCTCCTCCCTGTCTCTCTCCGTTTCTCTCTCTCATCTACCTATGTGTTGAAAAGTTGTGAGAGAACTGCATCCCTGAAACCCCCACCACTACCAAACCACACGATCCCTGGAGAAAGATACTGACTGAGACAGACTGTATATCCATTAAACTTTGTTTCCTCAGTACTTCAGAGGCTTCCCGATTCTTGCACACATACACACATCCACACACACACATAGTCTGGATGTGTAAGGGAAGCTCATGTTACACAGAGGACAGAGTGGGAGTGTTAAAGGCAACAGAAGGAGGCGTTCTGCGGCTCTTGCCTTCTCCTCTCACAATCTCTTCCATCTGGGCTAGTGAAACACAGCCACATTGACACACCGGTCGCATTGGAGCGTTGTTGTGCAATCTGTAGAAAAGGGTGTGCTCGTTAGCACACGCATGCAAGTCAGGATTCATCTGTCTCAAAACAACTGAAGTGAAATACCAGTCCATTCATTTACATTTTCATCCACTTGCCAGATTTTGGTTCAGATTTTATTCAGAGCAACGTATCCATAAAGCGAGATGAGATCCGAGCCTAACCAAGGGTTAAAGATTTCACTCAAGAGCCCAGAACAGACTCTCAGGCAGATGTGGGATTTGAAGTCAAAACCTTTCGGCCTCAATTGCTGACCTAGTCACCATATTCCTATTTGTCTCCGGTGTTGTTATATTCCCACTATGAATAGAACGGGAGGAGACTGGCCATTTCAACAAAGTGAAGGGCTGACTGGAAAGAGATACCGACTGGGATCAAAGAGGAAAAAAGGGGTGCGGTATTGCTATAACAGACCCGAGGGAAGCAGTGGACTCAGTTTTAGCCTCAAGGCGATAGCAGGGTAGGGAGCGGACCTTGCATTAGGTGTGTCTGCTTTAGCTATAAAGCCTGTCCCATGAGCTTTGAAATCCACTATGTACACAAAGGGCTTGCTGGTTTATTCTCCCTGGTTCCACAAGAGCATGTCCAAATCCTGTTTTATGTGGCAAGACATTTAAAAAGGCTTGCCAGAGAAGGAGAACATCATTTGCAAAGGAGCAGAAGAGAACAGGAAGTGAAGGGTAGTGTGACTTTGCTACAAAACTAAAAGCAGGAAAAGATGGACATTAAGGTCATTTGACAGATTTAAGTAAACTATCTTGCCAAAAGTTTGCAGACACCTGTTCATAAGCATACTATGTGCTTTTTGAGCATTATTTGATCTTATAATTCTGAGAAGATGTTCCACTATATTTTTGAGTGTGCTTTTGGAGATTTGTGCTCATTTAGACACAAGGGTGTTAGTAAAGTCAGCTACAGATATAGATGAGGTCAGGAGGCCTAGGGTGCCGTCAGCGTTTACATTTATCCCAAAGGAGTTCGATAGAGTTAATGTCAGATCTCTATAGCAGGGGGTCTTGTAGTCCAACTCATGCCAAGCATATCTTTATGGAGTTTGCTTTGTGCATAGGGGCATTGTCGGAACAGATTTGGGTCTGTACAATTGTGTGCCTTTCAGTTTGAGAAAGAAACACATATGGCTGGAAAATTCAGGTGTCCCACAATTTATTTTCATATAGCGTATAATGTATTCCAAGTATAGTATATGGTCTATGGAAGGCTTTAGATTAGAATGAGCATTCCATTCACTGGCTAACAGTATAGCTGAAGAGGCAGGAAGAGTCAAATGTTGGTAAAAAGGATAGGACTGATGCTGAGGGGAGATTCAGAAAAGTTTCAGGTTATAGAGACTTTAAACCATCTTACCACGGTTTTCCTCTTTGCCAAGTTCCACCTTATTGGGCACGTCTACTCTATTCCTACTACCAGACAGGGTTAGTAAGGACTAACATGTTTTATTGAACTGTGAAGTTGACCCATTATTAGTCTAACCTATCATGCAACTTCATAGAATTAGCTGAATGTGCTTGGTTTAAGACCTGACTGTCCTGTTCTGTTTACACATGAATAGATAGACCCGAACTTGAGGGAAATAAGCTATTTTACCCACTGAGAAAGTCCGGTTAATTAGACTTCATTTGAACTTCTGGACATGGATCTTTTTCTTTTTCTTCTTTCAGCTTCTCCCATTTCTCGCCACAATGGATCATCCGTCCGCATACCCCTTTGTCCTCTACATTTGCCTCTTTTAAACCAACTACCTGCATGTCTTCTCTCACCACATCCATAAACCTCATCCTTGGCCTTCCTCTTTTCCTCCTTGCTGGTGGCTCCTTCCTCAGCATTCTCCTACCGATATACCCCATGTCCCTCCTCTGCACATGTCCAAACAATCTCAATCGCACCTCCCTCACCTTGTCTCCAAAACGTCCTACATGCGCTGTCCCTCTCTGTGGTAATTCCTTCATAATGGAGAAACCTTAGACATGTTTGGCATTAGGGAGACCAGTCACAGTGTCAATAAATTATAAGATTTAGATTTAGCAGCTGGTGAAAAATAAGCTACATCCTCTAATAACAGGGTATTACTAGTCATAGGTTGGCAACTGTCCAGTGTATAAGGGATAAACCTGTCTATACAATTGTACATGTGGTACAATTCGACATTTTGTTTTTACAGGACTCTCTGGTGGCATTACTAGTTTGGGGCTATTGTTAGGTGAGGGTAGTCAAGTATTAAGAAAGAGATGCCAATTTTTGTTGTTCAGGGATTGTATTCAAAGATTAAACTTGCTGCATTTCTGGAAAACATTAGTCCCAGTGTATGGCATTAGCAGTATTATTTCAATGGTAATAGCTGCTTCTGTGACGCTTTTAACGATTTTGTGAGTAAGTACAAATGAAAATTTTGAATGTATTTCAAGAGAAAGGGCATCTCTCAGATTTGATTCAAAAATACTTTGCTACAAGGATCCCTACAATTAAGTTCTTCATTCTTTTTATCTGGCATACAGATATCTGTCTTGTGTATTCACAGCTGCGGGTAATAGATCCAACATATTTGTGATGGAGTTGAAGGCTGGGTTGTGTGATTTGAATCACTATGAGCTGCGGTCTGCCTCCGAACCAGACGGAATCCCAAAAATGTTGGAATTTTTCTCCAACTTACCCTCATGAAAATCCAGAACAACTTCCAATTCATCACCACCCATTCCTTTCCTTTTCAACTCGCTCTCTCTCTTTGCACCGACTTGGACATTTTTATTCCACTCGCTAGCTTTTTTGGCATTCAGATAGCAGAGGCGCACGCACACAGGCACACGTTGCGGAAGCTGGAGCAGGTCTGCGGTATGAAGTGCACATTCTCCATTTTTTGAGCATAAGTCTATATATTAGAGAAAGGTTCTCGGGTTCAGTTTTTCCCCTTTTTTAAACACACCTGATCAACTAATTATAATGTTTTTACTAGTTGGATCAGGTTAGGAAATACTGTGCTGTGCAAGTGTGTCCACAGGATTGAGGTTATGAACGCTTGATTTGGAGTCAAGCACCCGTTTTAGCCGTCAGCCAAAGGATTCCTATGAAGACAGACTCCCAGTAAAGATGAATTGCAACACACATTATGTATTTCTCATTCTCACATTTCTAAAAACTAAATTTTTCCAAATTATCTACTGTAGGCTATACATATCTAGCATGTGGAACTAATGGTGGTGGCAGTCCTAGCAGTTGGACCTGAGCTTATAAAGTCCCTGCTACTACCTAAGTGTTCTAAATAGGCCATTACATGATGCCAATCAAGTGCTGAGCAAACAAAAGTTACAAAAAACAAGACTGGGGTATTGTTGCACGAAAGCAAGGCAGGATTTCTGGGAAAAGTAGGGTTCACATATGACTGCATTTGCTCAAAATATTTTTGCTCGTAATATGAACTCAGTCTCAAATACAGTACATTTTTATGCTTATCTTGAGATTCTATACACATTTTTTTTGTATCATAAACATTATAGAACCCTAAATGCCATATAGTGGGGGAAATAATTATTTGATCCCCAGCTGATCCCATTACAAAGAAATAAACAGAATTTTTATGGTCGGTTTATTCTAACAGAGAGAGACAGAATATAAATATAAATCTATAAAAAACTTTTAAAGAAAGTTAAAAAAAATTATTTGTATGTGATTGAGTGAAATAAGTATTTGATCCCGTACCAACCTGCAAGAATTCTGTCCCCCCACACACCCAAATTAATCCTGTCCCTTTAGACTACAACCTCTTTCATTCGAACCTCTTCACCACCATGGGAAAGACCAAAGAGCTGTCAATGGACAAGATTGTAGACCTGGAATGGGCTATAAGACCATCAGATAGTGGCCTTGGCCGTATGTTTTGGGTCATTGTCATGCTGGAAGACCCATTCACAATCCATCTCCAGTGTTCTGGCTAAGGACAGGAGGTTCTCATCCAAGATTCTACAGTGTATGGCCCCGTTCATGTGGAGAAGTCATCCTGTAGCTTTAGCAGAGAAACAGCCCAAAGCAGAATGTTTCCTCCTGTATGTTTGCTGTCTCGACACAGCGAGTCTAGTTGATGCCAAAGAGCTCAATTCTGGTCTCTTATGACAACATCACATTTTTCTAAGCCTTCTCTGAATCATTCAGGTGTTCATTGGCAAACTTTAGACAGGCCTGTTCATGTGCATTCTTGAGCAGAGAGACTTTGGTGTGTTACCAATGGTTTTCTTGGTATTTGTGGTTCCAGCTCCCTTTAGGTCATTATCAAGCTCCTCTTGGCTGATTTCTCATCTTTCTTAGAATCTTCCTTACCCCATGGTTTAAGATTTTTCATGGAGCCCCAGAGGGTGGGCGATTGACATCTTATTTTTATTCCATTTTCGAAATATCGGACCAACAGAGGTCTCTTGCTTACCAAGCCTCTTGCTGATGGTCTTTTAGCTAAACTGCTATAAAAATTCCAGACTTTTCATTTCTTTGTAACTCAGCAGGGATCAAATAATTATTTCCCCCACTGTATGTATGCCGATCAGTCATAAGCTTATGACCACCTGCCTAATATTGTGTTGGTCACCCTTTTGCTAATAAAACAGACCTGACCTGTAGAGCATTAACAGCATTAACTTCTTCAGCTATTTGAGCTACAGTAACTCGTTCATTCAATTGGACCACACTGGCCAGCTTAGCTCCCTATGTGCTTCAATAAGTTTTGGCGGTTCACCACTGTTACTTCCTTGGACCACTTTTAGATAGATAGATACTGACCACAGCAGACCAGAAACATTTTACGAGCTGCAGTTTTGCAGATGCTCTGACCCAGTAGTCAAGATATCACAATTTGGCCATTGTCAAACTCACTGAAATCTGTAATCTTGCCTAATTTCCCTGATTTAAAACATCAACTTTCATGACCCACTAATAGGTGCCATGATGAAGAGATAATTAGTGTTATTCACTTACCCGCCATAATGTTTTGCCTGCGTTATATATGTGTTTGTGTATGTGAGAGATTAAAGAAGGTGCTGTGAAACATATAGACATTGTGAGCTTAAATCTTGGGACCTTTAAACCTCAGCAGATCTGCAGTATATTTGTAAATACCTCAATATGTCATATATATATACACACACACACACACACACACACACACACACACACACACACACACACACACACACACACACACACACACACTTCTGCACCCACTTGTAAAAAACTTTCTTTTTTTTTTTATATATTGTTTCATGTTTAATATTTAATATTTCTGTAGTTTGCCTGGACCCGCCATAATGTTTTGCCTGCGTTATATATGTGTTTGTGTATGTTAGAGATTAAAGAAGGTGCTGTGAAACATATAGACATTGTAAGCTTAAATCTTGGGACCTTTAAACCTCAGCAGATCTGCAGTATATTTGTAAATACCTCAATATGTCATATATACACACACACACACACACACACACACACACACACACACACACACACACACACACACACACACACACTTCTGCACCCACTTGTAAAAAACTTTCTTTTTTTTTTTATATATTGTTTCATGTTTAATATTTAATATTTCTGTAGTTTGCCTGGACCCTCAATTAAGAATTTAATTGTAGAAACTGCCACTTACATCTGTACATATGACAAATAAAACTAGAAACTTAAAATTTGTAGAAAGAAAGAAAAAAAACAAGGCTGGTGTACTGCATTCTCTAGCTGTTTGCATCTACATCCAATTTTGATCTTTCATCATTTGATAATCGTTCTACAGTCAGTCACTGTATTATTAGGTAGAAAGTATGAGATAGCATCGAGTAGCTCTGAAGATGCCTAAAAGCTCCAAATGTGTCATGGCCAGTCAAAGAAATGGCTCTTCCAGTCAGAGACTGCAATATAAAACAAACACACTTTTCCATGATTAAAGGCAGCTGAGTTATCCACACCTTATCAGATTGCAAAAGATACAAGCAGTTAGTCTAGTCGAGTTTTAACGACTGTTTGCTTTACCTCCCACTGATAGCCTGAGGTGATCTACTAGCATAGCTTGAGTGCACTCATTATAGCTGTTTACATTTTAGTAATAATTTACAGTAATGAAATGGTGTGAAGCAATTTGTTCAGATATTACATGTTTCTTAGCGAGGCCGAGTCATTACATTTGATGGCCGTGTAAATGGTGATGTTTGGTGAACAGTTGCTTTAAAAAGAGTCCAATAGGGATCCAGGGCCAAATGATCAAATTAGTTTGAATCCTTGTCATGAAACTTGCTAGGTAATAGAATAATTTAATAAATAATATAATCTTACTTTGTGTGTACTATAAATGTGCGTGGTTTGTTTAGCTATCAGCGTGCTATTTGTGATATGGTATTATGCATCTATATGTTTATTTTTTGTAGCTTATTTGTCAGTTTGATATTGATCCTGTGTTTTGATAAGTGTGTTACTTTGAAATAGCAGTTCTCAAATGTAGGACACACAAACACACCCACACATAAAATTTAATATCAACTATTTTTAAACACATGGCACTTTTTGTGACTTTTCGTGTCTGTGTGTGTGTGTGTGTGTGTGTGTGTGTGTGTGTGTGTGTGTGTGTGTGTGTGTGTTTAGGGAAGCGTAAGGATTGGAGGTCTAAAAACGCTGAAGATGCTCGTGGGAGAAGAAACGCCATCCGGATGAGCGGAGAATATACATTAGAGACGGTGGTGGTGGCCGACACAGACATGGTACAGTACCATGGAGCTGAGGCTGCACAGCGCTTCCTTTTTACAGTCATGAACATGGTGGGTCTCACATTCACACATGACTAAATACTAAATTAAGTGTATGTAGTTTTACTCTCATTGGTTCGAACATAAATATCTAGATATTATATCCAGGCTTTATAATATAAATATTTTACTGCATTCTTAATGCAGTTTTACTTTTATAATATCAAATCTTTAATGCATCAATGTACTGTATTAATCAATAAATTAAAATAATAAATAAGGCCATTAAGTATGATCTATTTCAATTTGAGTGCAAAGGGCTTTTTAGTTACTTGTTTCAAATCTAATATTTGATTCCATTATTTAATTTAATTTGATAAAATAATTTATTGTATATTTGATAGTGGTTGAGTTTTGACAGATTTTTGTGCTGTTGTAGTGATTCAAGCTAGAATAAATAACCTAGAAAGACCCTTGCTATGCTGAGGGGAAGTTGCAAAAGCACATCCAAATTTGAAATCACTTGTTTATAAATGGCCTATAAATCTACACGAGCTCGAATCTCTGTTCTTTAGCACGCAAATCATAATAAACTATGGTAAACTGACACACACTTCCTCACGCCACATTATTCCCCACGGCTGCTTTACTCTGTACATTAAAAGGAAGACTCTTCTTCCCTCTCACACCAACCATATGTTGAAACTCTGCAGATATACCATGAACATTCCATTGTGAGAGTCTACTTAACAACGAAATGACTAAACCAGTGAAGTCATAGGATTGAACTGTGGAAATGATTTTTAAACGATTTGATAATGTTTGTACAAAGCAGCAACACAAAACACTGCTGTAATTATTAGTAAAAGTCTTTACCTGGTCTTTGTCTGATCCCAAATTTTGCTGCTACATGCTGTTTACAATTATTGAACAATGTTGTATAATACATTCACGCTATTTACGACTTACACAAATTCTTTTAAGACTTTTTGTATAAATATATTTATCAAGTTCATTTGAACACAGTTACCAGAATATCAGTTATTAGAATAGCAAATTAAAACTAGTGCAAAATAAAAACAGAATTTCACTGTTGGACAGTAACAAAGAAAATGTAATTCGTTACTGTACTTAAGTAACTTTTTTCGCGCATTTGTTCTTTACTGATGTATTTCCATTTGGAGAGAATTTTCCTTTTACTTGGTTTCAAAGTCAAATTTCTCACTTTATACCCAACTACATTTTGTGAAAGCAGTCTTTTTATTTATGAGCGAATAAAAACTTAACTGGTCAAACACGCAGAGAGCCACCGAGCGCAAACATTCAGTGCAGCTTCAGTTCAACAGCAAGCAGAACATTTTAAGAGGAATAAATGATGGAAGATACTCTTGACTCGAACTTACCACAACATCCGTGGCCTTAATTGTGTGATTTTTTTGAAGTAGTTGGAAATAAAGTTTTGTGACAAAAATGTTAATTGGAACATTCTAGCCATAATAAATCATAGTATTTCAGAATCTAAAGTACATTTAAAGGCAAATACTTTTGTACTTTTACTCAAGTAAAAGTTTAAAGGGAGCACTTTTACTTTTACTGGATTAATATGATACATGGTTTGTGTACTTCGTTCACCACTGCTGAATTCAGCCGAATTTATTTAATAATCAATAAACTAAATGCTCAGTGAGCAAACCGAAGGAAATCACTGGCATGGAAAAACGTCCTGAGACAGCATGTGGATGAGATCTTTAGACCCATGCCCAACCAGACCCTATTCTCATATGAGTCACATAGTATAGTGGAATGTGTATCTTTAGGGCATCAGTGTGGTTACATCTAGATCATTAGAAAGTAAAAAAAAACTGATACTATTGTAGATGTTTCAATATGAGAGATATATGAATATTTAACCAACTAGGTGATAAATATGGCAGTGTCTAGTCGGTCTGTTGAAAATGCCATGATAAAGTGTGCCAGCCCCCACTGGGTGGATCAGTAACATCTAAACTTAAGCAGATCTTAGCTTATTCTAAGGTAATCTGCTTTCCTATGAACACACCTGCAGCGTTGGCCAGATGAAGTGCCTTTGAAAGCAGAGTGATGATGGCTCGAGAACAGAGAGGGAGTGAGTTCCAGAAGTTCAGGATTTCTACATCACACACTCTTTTACAAGTCCCTTGGCAAGCTCTTTAACCACTTTATCTGAGTTAGAGCTCAACACACACACACACACACACACACACACACACACACACACACACACACACACACACAGATTATACTCTCAATGACATAATGGCTTCAAGCTACAATGAGGGAATTCAATAATAATTTTTTTTTTCACGTCTTTGAAAGTGGAAGTGACCTTGAATTGGTCCAAGAGGATTTTCAAAAGGCCATTAATCACTTTGGAATTGCTTTCAATTGCAGTAAAGATTTTAAATGGGTGGTACTTTGTTATCCTGTTTCTAGTTCTTCAGGAAAAGTCTGTCAGATGAGGAAATATTACATTTGGTGTTTGGCCAAAAAAGTGCGATTCAGATGATAAGCTATATTTTTTACTTTGGCAGAATTTCTATTGAACTAAATTAAATGAACTTTTGGTCTTCAGTGTGTGTGTTTAGTATAATGGATTATTTGGCAGTTCATCATTTGCCAAAATATACTAAATCTGTATGAAAGAATACACGATTTTATTGTATGTGAAAGTCAAATTTGTCAAAGTCAAAATTGAATCTTGTCTGAGTTTCCGAAATGGGAATTCCGATTTTGGTGATCTTTCTGTTTAGCTTTATTTGTTTCCTACATTTATATCCTGCTTTAAATTTTTATCAGCCGCAAATGGGATCTCTTACACACTTAGTGTCTCAGCTCAAATGAATTTAGCTCCAAATAGTACTTCGGTACTCTACTGGCCATTTGGTTAACATTACTATAATATAGTCATTAGTTGGCCCCATGTTATTTATTCTGACCAATCAAAAATCGAGAAATTGGTATCAATGACTATTATACAGATTTTCCAGCTTTCAGCTTTAGCATAGATGTGGGTATAATTAAGAAATTCATTGTATTTGATTGTTTTCCTGTTAATACTGGAAGTGAGATAACATCCTGAATGGAACTCTATGCATACATACATTCACACACTTTTTCAAATGCAGGGACAAAATTCACTGATCCACTGACATGCATTTTTTTTTCAAGTGAAAGACAGTACAGACAGAACAGTGGAAGAACATGATTGAACCAGGAAAGCTAGGCTAGTGAGGTAACAACAATGCCGTCTGCATCACAATGATGCACTGCAAATCTAAAATGTAAATGCTTACACCCAGGGTTGGGAAAAGATACATTAAAATGAATTTTAAATTTAAATACCAAATACCTTAACTTTAATAGTTTCAAAATAAACTACAAAATACATTAGCCAAACTATGTATCAAAATAAAATACTGAATTTTTTGTCTTTTAGAAATACTAAAAAAATAAATTTACAAGTGGGCATGTAATTTCCTATTGGCCTATTCGATCTGTCACTTCACCATTACACTGACTAAGTAAACAATGTTTGATAGCAGCAGCTTTTCTCTGAGTCATGCAGTATATCTGAATATTTACATATATAATCCCAGATGAAGGTTAGTTTTAAAGTAATAAAC
The DNA here is from genome assembly GCA_024362625.1 of Silurus asotus. NCBI lineage: Eukaryota > Metazoa > Chordata > Actinopteri > Siluriformes > Siluridae > Silurus > Silurus asotus. The sequence goes on from MU575040.1 coordinate 2,396,313, forward strand.
AGTTTAATGTTTAACAATTCACGAATGACTCATAACTGTATCCTAATTCAGTTACTTGGTGTTTGGTAACGAAGGGCTACTTTGCATCAGCAACACTGATTCGATGACAAACAAGTCATTCATAAGAAGACAATTAATGGCACCTGTATTCATAGCATACTAGTGCTAATTAATAATAACAATAATAATATGTTTAATTTATATAGCCCCTTTTCCAAGCTCAAGGACGCTTTACCACGTATAATAGTTCAATATTTCAAGACAGATGAAATATAATGAACATACATAAACATATTCGTCAGACATTTGCCCAGGACGAAGGATCACATGCAGCTGCATAAGTTAATATACAGGACAAGAGAAAGAACACTACATAGTACATGAAACATACACCACATTTCAGAAAAATTAGGACTCCTAACACATATGCATTGAGTGATAGTGGAGGTTGAAAAGGTGGGTCTTAAGCCTTGATTTAAATTCAGACAAAGTGGTGATGGTTCTGAGTGCAATTGGTAAGGAGTTCCATAGTGTTGGAGCAATGACAGAAAAGAATCTGCCACCCAAAGAGGATAGACGGTATCTAGGAATACATAAAAGTTCAGAATTTGAAGACCTGAGTAATCGTGAAGGAACATAGGATGAGAGAAGATCGGAAAGATAGGGGGGGAAAGAGCATTTAGTGTCTTATAAGTGAGCAGTATGATTTTATATTTTATGCGAGATGAGACTGGCAGCCAGTGAAGATCAAATAATATAGGGGTAATGTGGGCAGATTTTTTATTGGAGGTTAACATTCTGGCAGCCGAGTTTTGTATGTACTGTAAACGTGAAATTGAGTGAGCTGATAGACCAGAGAAGAGTGAATTGCAGTAGTCGAGAAGGGAAGTAATTAGAGCATGCACTAATGTTTCAGCGTCATTTCTACAGATAAAAGGTCGCAGTTTGACAATTCGTTGTAAATGAAAAAAAGACGTTTTAGAGGGGCTGCGAATATGGGCATCAAAGGATAGTGAGGGGTCGAATATGATACCAAGGTTTCTAACAATAGCTGAGGGAAAAATCTTCGTAGCATCCAGATCAAGACTAAAGTCCACAGATTTGTTTTTATTAGAGATGGGGGACCAGTTATCAGAATGTCAGTTTTACCCAGATTCAGGCTAAGAAAATTTGAGTGAAGCCATTGTCTCGCTAACACAAGAGGAGAGTGAGGATTTTATATTAGGAGAATCTGGTTGACAAGCAGTATATAACTGAATATCATAAGCATAACAATGATAACTAAAACCATGTCGACGAATGATGTTGCCAAGCGGCTGAATGTACAGAATAATTAGTAATGGGCCAAGAACAGAGCCCTGTGGGACACCCTGTTTAAGGAAGACAGTAGAATATTTGGAATTGTGTATGGAGATGTGATATTGCCTGCCCGTTAGATAAGAGGAAAACCAGGATAGTGCAGAGCCTGATATGCCAAATTCTGCTAAGCAGGAAAGTAAGCTCTTATGACAGACAGTATCAAAGGCAGAGCTAAGGTCTAATAACAGAAGTATAGAGAGACTACCTGAGTCTCCAATGAGTAAAAGATCATTAACAACCTTTACTAGCGCATATTGAAAAATATCGTAGAGGTTGTTAACAGCTAGGAATGACTGCAGTTGAGAGGCCACAGCCTTTTCCATGATCTTTGATACAAATTGCAGGTTGGAAATAGGGCGGTAGTTGGATAAGTCTGCCGGGTCCAGATTAGTCTTTTTGAGTAAGGGAGTAACAGCAGCAGTCTTAAGTGACACAGGTACAGTAGAGGAGATAAATGACATATTAATAAGGTGGGAGATGGGGGCAGAAATCGCTGATGTACAGTCTTTTAGCAGGAAAGTAGGTGCAGGATCAAGAGTGCATGATGAGGAGTTAGATTTTTGTATTAACTTAGTGATTAAAGAGGAATTAGTTAAGGTTGTCATATAAATATTAGATTGAGATTTAATATGCACATCGGTAGTTGGTTCCTCACCAAATGTCGCATACAGAGTATCTAGCTTATCCTGAAAATGGTTCAGAAAAGAGCAGCACATAACCATGGATTCAGAGTCACTAAGGCTGTGCTTTGGTGTTTGAGTCAGTTTATTAATTGTGCTAAATAACATTTTGGGCCTATTGCTTGCTTTGTTAATGATGCTGGAGATATGGGAAGAGCGGGCTGTATTTAAAGCCACTTTGTATTGCTGAAGGCATTCAGCGTATATATGAAAATTGCCAGTTGAACCAGTTTTCCTGAACAGACCTTCATATTTTCTACATTTTACCTTCAAACCTCGAAGTTCTGCATTGAACCAGGGGGAGGAATGGGACATAGGAACAAACCTAATCATATTTGGGGCAAACTCATCCAACAATTTGTCCACAGTACAGCAATACTTGTCATAAATCATAGATGGGCAGGTTAAATTTCGCACATCAGAAAGAGCAGAGGAGGCAACAGAATCACAAAAGGAGCTAGTGTCAACAGTATTCAAATGACGATAACGTATGGTTATATTTTTGATGTGGTTGACTGGACAGATAGATGTAAAATCAAAGGAGATGAGTCTATGGGCAGAAAGAGGGGTAGCTAAACTGCCTACAGAGATATTATTCAGACCAGATGTACAAACAAGCTCAAGCGTGTGACCATGAGTATGAGTTGGAAAATTAACATGCTGGATAAGGTCAAAACAGTCAAAGACAACATTTAGCTGAGTAGCAGTGGAGCAAGCAGTATCAACATGAATGTTGAAATCACCAAGAAGAATAACTTGGGACAACACAGCACATGCTTGGGTTAGTAATTCACTGAGTTCTGAGAAAAAGTCACTTTGTTGTTTAGGTGGTCTGTAAATTAATATAAGTACAACGGGATGTTTGGTACTCAAATGTTGTGGAATTGTGAAAAAACAGTTTAAAGACAGTTAAAGACGCACGAAAAATGACAGCAAGACCACCCCCTTTACCAGTTGTGCGTGGTTCTGACATATGTCGATATCCACTAGGGGTAAGCAGATTCAGCTGGATTAAAACATCTGGTACCTGCCAAGTCTCTGTGAGAAAAAAACATATCAAATTTATTGTCAACTATTAGCTCATTCATGTAGGTGCCTTTGTCTGAGATAGATCGACAATTAATCATTCGATTGTTAATCATGAATGTAATAATATATCATGTGTCAGCCAGTCCCTCATGCAATGGTATGCTAAATCATGATCCCACAAAACAGCTACTTCAATTAGGGAACAATATTCAGCAATCAAATATTTATTTATCAATTATTGGACACCTATTTGAAAGCTGGCAACCTGCACGTTTCTTACCTTCTTACCACCTTCTTTCATATGGATACATTTTTTGTGCTGATCTCAACATGTCTGGGCAAATTACTGAGTAGGCACCAATCAGAGGCCGTGTTTTTATGACGTCATTATGTAGACTTCTTACAAAGTGCTTATCTTAGAAAATGCTTATTTTACCGCAAATATAATTAAAATAACAATACTACCTATATACCGCAAAATCAGCGAAGAATCCGGAAAACAAAATTAGATATGTTCCATGTAAAAACCCGCGTTAAGTTTTGGATTTAAAATATAAAGCCATTTTTATCAATGCTATCAAATACAAATTTCAAAATCCTATTTTATATTTAAAAATAATCATAAATTCTGCTTATCCCTGGTTACACCTGAGATACCAGTTGCCATACATTTGAGTGTTTTTAAGTTATACCTGACACTGCTTTGAATATAAATGCGCTTCTTTTTGTACGTGTTTGTAAGGAAGAAAACAAAACCATTTTGACAACAAGCTAATGCTCTGCCTAGGCTTTTGTACCACACACACAAACTTTCCACCAATTTTTGCAAACGTGTCGGACTTTCTCACCCTAACGCAAAAATACCTTTTATTCATATTTAATTTGATTGAAGGATCTAAAACTTTAAACTAGAACAGTATTTCACTCATGACAACCTTTCATCAGTTGGAGGCAAATGTCATGACACAGGACTCATCACTTCCCTGAGTTCTCCTCTTTCCAGCACTGTCTTTTCTCCTGAAAGGTCTTCCTTTGCTCGGGCTTTGTTCTCACGTCTCAGCCGAATGAGGACGAGGCAGCGTGTGATTTAGCTCAGACCTTGACTCGTCCTCCCTCAGCTCTTTCACTCCTCATTGTTGGAGAGCAGTGAGGACACCACTGGGGAAAATGTTCATGTAAAGGCACTAAGTTGAACTTTCTTCTCGAGGTGGTTGTTCCCCCCAGTTGTTCATTCTTTGTTTTGTCCACTTATCATGCTACTTATTTGACCTAATAATCTAAGTGTGTTGAAAAGATAATCCTCTTCTCTCCTCATATTGTCTCGTCTCTTCTCTTCTCTTCTCTTCTCTTCTCTTCTCTTCTCTTCTCTTCTCTTCTCTTTTATTACATTTAACACAAACTGTCTCAATTTTGTTTGTTTACAGGTGTATAACATGTTTCAGCACCAGAGTCTGGGAGTGAAGCTAAATGTCCGACTCACCAAACTGGTCCTTCTGCACTCCCGCCCAGTAAGTGATCTCGCCTGATGTATTCATGAACATTAAACGCACCAAATCATTTCATGACAGCCATCCACTTTCTTATACCTGCCTTTAGGGTCTTAACTGTTTTTGTGTTGAGTGTGTGTGTGTTTCAGTGATTCTAGCCTAAAACTCCTGAAAGGCAATACTGAAGACTTGTTCCACTTTCAAAGAATACCCAAGCTAGTATTTACAGTTCCCTTTTAACGATTACCAGTCATGGTAAAGGGGTATCACATGCAATTTGTCTGCTTACGCAAGCTCTTGTAAGTTCATGAAACAGCTGAACACGTTTAAAGAAGATCCCTTTGTTTGCATGAGATGTTCTTGCTTAAATAGTGTTGCAAATAATGTGTTTATCACTTCTTACTTTGCCACATGTTGGACAGCCACAAAGATTGGTTGGAGGATTAAAAGAACAGAGTGAGAAAGAATGAAGCTTTTAGTGCACTGGCCATGCTAATGCATTTTGATGAGGAGATTTTTCCCAATTGCAGGGAAGTGAAGGCTAACATAATTCTACTAAGACATATCACCAGCCAGAGCTTTTGTTCCAACTGCACAGCTAAACACTCATGTTAGAGAGTGCTAATTGCCCAAATCTGTATGCACGAGCTAACAGAAGCTTACAAGCCATGGGGCAGATTAAATCTATCTTTCCCTCTTAGAAAACAAGGTCAGTTAATCTCTGGCTGTTCAGCGATTGGAACTAACAATAGGGAGAAACCTTCAACAGACTTCTACATAAAAACGAAAGCCTCCCTTGTCTTGAAGCTAGAATTTTTTTGACCAAGTCAGTATTGTTTGTAACATGGCCGTGTCAAGGTTCTCTCACCTTTTCACAATGATGGAAATGCTATCGACATGTCATTTGCTGTTTCAATATTTAAGTCACCTCAAGTGAAGTTTGCTGGAAAAATCCTTGGAGGAATCACAGGTAATGCGAGGAGACAGGGAAATTGGTTCAACTACATTGTTCTGGCTGGATGTAAATTCCGAACATGTGTGGTTGATTACACCACTGTGAAGAGTGATTTGGTTGATTCTATAGGAGGGTGTCGAAGGTGAGAGACAGGAAGTAAAAGACAGGTTACACGAAGGCAAAAGTGGTGGAAAAGTTTGCTGATGTGAATTCTTTTCTCCGGATGTTACTCTTGCTGATAAGCTTAATGATTGTATTTGTAGTTTAGGTTGCTGTCCAGGGTAACAAAGTGGCAAGCAAGTTAATCCAATTGAACAGCTATTAATAGCTATGTAGATATATTCAAAATGAAGAACAATTTCTGTGTCCATTTCTATCTTTAGAAGAAGCTAAAGGTTGGCCATCACGGAGAAAAAACGCTGGAGAGCTTTTGCCACTGGCAGCATGAAGAATTTGGAGGGGCTCGATATTTAGGAAATAACCATGTCCCCGGAGGCAGGGATGATCCCCCACCCCTCGACGTCGCAGTACTGGTCACAAGGTACTTCTTTTTCCACATTTTTGCCATGTCTCTGTATGCAAGCGACATCTTTCTGCTTTTTGATAACAATTCTCATTTACCCCCGACTTCATTCATTTCAATCTACCTCTTTGATGCCTGGCCTCCGTCAGCACTATATTGCTTTTAGAGGATTAGAACACTTTCTCCCCCATCGTTCATTGTCCATTAAGCCTAACATAATTCAGAGGTCAGCCCTGATGGTCCCTAATGATCCATTCATTTAGCAATCCGTCAGCGAGGCAGGTTTGTTCCCAATCTTCTTCCTTCACCACTCCAGCCGGTTGCTTCTGGCAGCCAAAATAGTTTGCTCTCGGTGTCTGCTGGATTAGGTATTATTACTTTGTGATAATTTTTAAAATGCAGGGGAACAAAAAGGAATCTTTTTGTTGAGAACGGTGCAGTCATGTTAGCCTGTCAGATATGAATCTTTTTTCCTGAGCCGGCGGATCTAACGGGCAAAAGGCAGTGACAGACAGAGAGGGATTTGGTTTCCATCTTTGCAAGGTTAAATACGATCCACTGCGTCAGGCATAAGGGCCACATTGTGAGAGGATGCAGCGTGGAGGATCAACATCTGTCTGAGTCCTAATGCCAAGATGGCTTCAGGCTGCCGACGTACAGTACGTCACAGGCAAATTACAATGTGTCAAGGTGCACTGTCTGATTTTTTTTGTCCAAAATCCTTTGAACTAATTATTGTAGCTTATAATTCTCGCACAATACAAAATGTTATTTACTGTTTCGAACCATATCACTTGGAAAAGAATGGCATGTTGATTGGGCATAAACAGTTGTAGCGTAGAGATTTTGTGAGTAATTACCTCAGTGCAGCCTGTCATTCGAAATCAAAGATTATGATTAAAATATGAAGTACAGATGTACAAAGGGGGCACACCTACACTAATTCATTACAGATTTTTGGCTGAGCGGAAAAAAGCCAAACAACACGGTTTAGAGTGTAGTAAAATACATTTAAAAAACCTTTTAAAAAATGTTTATCTGAAAGCTCTTCGGTACATAAATCATTGGAATCATGGTGCGGATTAATAGCAGTTGAACTGCAAATGTAAATGCAAATGATTTATTGACTACGGTACAGCACATTGGTGGTGGTCCTAAGGTGGTATAAGTGAAAAGTATATATTTCCAGTAGTGATAGGACAATGTTGCCTTGATAATCTTTAAAAGTGAGCCTTATGGGTATCTCATTGAGATTATAAAGGATTCACAAAGAAGTGTTCCTTAATTCACTAGTCAGTTTTAATTCAATTTTAATCTTATTTATTAAAAGATAAAGAGTAAAAAATTACTTTTAGGATAGAAGTAATTAGATTAACATAAACAGTACATGAACAATACATGCACGTGCAAATGATAAAACACTTTGTGTGGTTACATATACAGTAGAGTATTTATTGTTACAGTAAATGGACAAATCTACTGCAATGGTTGGTGCGGCAAGGTCACTGTCCTTACTGTCTTGTGTTGTTTGGACTTCATGTTTGCACTCTATGTAGTTTCTAGGCCAGTTTTATGTTTATCTTAGGTTCATTTGTATTGTTTTATGTAGCACCTTGGTCCTGGAGAAACGTTGTTTTATTTCACTGTGGAATTTACTGTATATGGCTAAAATGTCAATGATAACATACTTGACTAGTAGGACATTTTGTTGTTCCATTAACAAGAAATATAGTCTCAGGCAAATAACGATGGTCTATGAGCAATTAAACAGCATCTCAGCACCCTGTCTTTGATTATTTGCGAAAGCTGCACACCCTGTCTTGCTTTGTTCTTTACATAAGCGGGAAAAAAAAGAAACAAAATTAAAACATATATATTGATAAATTATTTTTGACTGACTGCGAAGACATGGCTTTTGTAAACAGTCTAGCAAACTGTAAATGAATAAATAAATAAATTAATAATAATAAAAAACCTATTTGATTGTAACATTGTAGCATTACTTGGTAGGCTACTGTTTACATACAAGCCGTTGTGTCCGGGTTCAGGGAGAGCTCGCTAACTCCAGTTGCAAAAAAAATCAAATAAGCAAAGACAGGTTTCCAAAACTTGTGCTTTTTTATTTTTCTTGGCAACAGCATTACGGATTAGTCAAAGAAACTTGAGCATCAGAAAATAATAAGAACATATTCCTCGGTCTTGCACACATGCAGTAATACCGGGAAAATGCGGCGGCAGGCTATTCCCAAAATGCCGCTCTGCTTTTAAAGGAGCCACAACATATTTCACCCATTACACCGTGTAACAGACACTGTCTTTCGTTAAAGCCTGTGTAAAGTTCATTACTTTCAGTGTAGACTTATATTGGAGAAACGTTGTTTTATTTCACTGTGGAATTTACTGTATATGGCTAAAATGACAATGATAACATACTTGACTAGTAGGACATTTTGTTGTTCCATTAACAAGAAATATAGTCTCAGGCAAATAACTATGGTCTACGAGCAATTAAACAGCATCCCAGCACCCTGTCTTTGATTATTTGCTAAAGCTGCACACCCTGTCTTGCTTTGTTCTTTACATAAGCGGGAAAAAAAAGAAACAAAAATAAAACATATATATTGATAAATTATTTTTGACTGACTGCGAAGACATGGCTTTTGTAAACAGCCTAGCAAACTGTAAATAAATAAATAAATTAATTAATATTATTAAAAAAACTATTTGATTGTAACATTGTAACATTACTTGGTAGGCTACTGTTTACGTACAAGCCGTTGTAAGTCTGGGTGAAGGGTGAAGTTGTGAGTCTGGGTGAAGGGAGAGCTCGCTAACTCCAGTTGCAACAAAAATCAAATAAGCAAAGACAGGTTTTCAAAACTTGTGCTTTTTTATTTTTCTTGGCAACAGCGTTACGGGTTAGTCAAAGAAACTTGAGCATCAGAAAATAACAAGGACATATTCCTCGGTCTTGCACACATGCAATAATGCCGGAAAAAATGCGGCGGCAGGCTATTCCCAAAATGCCGCTCTGCTCTTAAAGAAGCCACAACATATTTCACCCATTACACCGTGTAACAGACACTGTCTTTCGTTAAAGCCTTTGTAAAGTTCATTCGTTTCAGTGTAGACTTATATTTGGCTTATACACAGGTGCGGCTTATTTATGTTCAAAATAAAAATGTTTGTCAAATTGGGTGCGGCTTAAATATGGGTGCACTTATTAGTCCGGAAATAACGGCACATAACTAAGTATTTAATTGGATCTTACTGTTGCTGTTCCCTTTACCACTAATTTCTTTAATATTTTCTAACTACAGTGCCAGTAATAGTAATACACAAACATTTCGAATCCTCCTGTCTAGTAGAACTTGCTGGACCTTGTCACCTGTTAGTCAATCCAACATCAGAGCACAAAATAGGGTTTTGGTTGAGTCAAATTACAGGGTTCAAGTGTACAACGGCTGCCTACTTGCAGCATGACCCTGCCAAAGAGAATTACAAGGGGAAGCAGCGCAGACAGATTTAGCTTCACACCATCTGTGGCTCCAGAGATCATTGATGCTAGTGAATGGAATATGGCCGTCTAAGTCACGTTTATATTTTCCTCGTCACCTCCTCCTTCTTCTTTTGTTGGTGTCATCTCCCAGCCACTAATTATGGGGTTTGATTTCCACCACAGGTTTAAGTCTATAATGTGCTTTTTTTTAGTATGTTCTGTAGACAATAGTGGCAAGCGTGGCCAAAGAGAGAAAGGTCAAACCTCAATAGGACATGGCCCTCTCTAACATGGGTTTGAGATTTGTCCTGGCTGCCAGTGAGAAGAAAACCAGCAGATCTTAAGTCTATTTCGTATAGGTTTCTGAAATGGAGATGTGCTGTCTGGTATTGATTTGGCAACTCGAAACTGGCCGGCTTTGAATGTGTTTGAAAGCTGTCTGATGGATGAAGGGAGTTAAGGGGTGAGGGGCCATTGCTCTCTTCTTAGCAAGGTTCTGGATTGTATCCAGTTCTGGCTTGGGTCCCAGTAGAGGTGGCTGCCTATCATTCAAATGTTCTCTCTCCCCTCTTCTCTCTGTCTTTCTATTTCTATCTCTTTTGGGCTTGACATTTCTTCCCATCTGGCCTGGTCATGGTCATGTGGTGTTTGAAGATGACGACGTGAAGCTGTTGACACCTTGCTGTGTCACGGGAAAGCAGGTCGTGGGAAAATGGGGCCTTTGATAGTGTCCGCTATTTTACAACCCTACTTCCACTCTCTTTTTTCTGAGGGAATAAAACTAGTTTTTAGCATAAAGACTTTAGCATCATAATGCTATCATAGACATGAGGGTGGGAATTTGAGGATACAGATGAGAACTCTCGTTAGAACGTTAGAAGTGTGTAACGTATTTATGAAGTTTTTTCATGGATGCCGAGCAATCAAGTCCAGTGTTCTGTCTGAAAATGTTGAAAAACTGATTGCTCTATTTTGCTGGCTTAAAAGATTATGTTTTAATTTTATTTATGTCTCAAATATAATAATGATCTATTTAAAATACCTGCCTCAAACAGAAAATTAAGTGATTCTTATTGAATAAATGGCCGCAACTGTCAAGAGCGTGAAACATTCGTCATTTCATCTATTCATTTTTTTTTGTAATGCCAGGCTCATGCATGATAAATAATTTAAAGAATATACTCTTAATGAGCTAGTTAGTATAAATGATTACAGCCCCCCTGTCTCAGTGCCTGCTGTACATTCCTGCCTTGTCTGCTTAAATGGTCTGTTTAACATACATGCTGTTTCTGTCTCCTATCATTTCAGGACAGATTTCTGTGTTCACAAAGACGAGCCCTGCGACACTGTTGGTGAGTAATTGCATGACATGATTTTTTTTCTTGTATCAAATCAGCACTGCAAATATTCATGGCCCTTTCTTTCTTCAAAAATGTTTTGGTGTTTTTCTTTAGTGCAATGCCAGACACATATTAAAGTTAATTTTCGAGGAATGCAAACCTCATTATTTAGACTGAAAATAGGTAGCTAATATCATGTAGTAACCTGTGTCCAACTAGACTGAGGGAAACAATTAGGTACATTATCATGTATCATAACATTATTGCAAATCAGCAAGTTGTTGGCCATCGTTTTGGCTGTTGTAGATGTAGAGTTGAGATCTCACATCACATGATTTGCTTGTATTATGGGTACAAAGTTTATGCATATTGCATAAAATTAAAAAAAAGTAAAGTACTATTACTTTACTTTGATTAATAAAATTTGATTTGATTTGATTTGACTAGTAAAGTAAACTACTAAAGCACTTTTTCTTTTTTTTGTTGAACGTAATTGTATGCTTGGAAATTATGAATAACCAACAAAAATCACAGACATGAAATCTTATCCTTGGTGCCAGAGCTACTTTTTTGTCCATTAGTGCAAAGCTTTTGTTCACAGTACACAACAACCTTTATTTTAAAATGTTCTCTATGGGACATGAGATGCTACAGATGGTTCAAGGACTAAAATATTTTATTTATTTATTTTTTTTCTACATCATACTTTGAATGAGTTGACACAATATCGTCTAGACACTCGTCCTGGTTAATGCCAGGTGCTCCAGCAGCAATTTGGACAAACTGTACATAGTTCTTGTTTCACCAGACTAAAACCATTTAGGGTTTACGATCAGATTAGTCTAGGCAGCTCATATTTCTTAAGCACGAACTTAGATCGTAATGGTTGAATGTTTTTGCAGTCCTTTAATACAGATACAGAGATTGCTGGATTTACATGAAATGAAGTAGGTTTTGCGAGAAATAAAGTCGGAATCGCTAGAAATAAAGTCAAAATTGCGGAAAATGAAATCAGAAACTTAAGAAATAAAGTCGGAATCGTGAGAATAAAGTCAGAATTGCGGAAAATAAAATCAGAATTGCGAGAAATAAAGTCGGAATTGCGAGAAAATAAAGTCGGAATCACGAGAAGTAAAGTCAGAACCTCAAGAAATAAAGTCAGAATTGTGAGAAACAAGTCAGAATCTCAAGAAACAAAGTTTCAATTGTGAGAAATAAAGTCAGAATTGTGAGAAATAAAGTTGGAGTTGCAAGAAATAAAGTCGGATTTGTGAGAATTAAGGTGAGATTTGGGAGAAATCAAATCAGACTTGCGACAAATAAAGTCGAAATTGCGAAAAATTAAGTCGTAATTAGGCAAACTTTTTTTTATATGTGGTGGCAACGTGTTTCCATACAAATGTAATTGTAAAGCCATTTTTCTGTTCTTCATCAATTTCATCTTTGGTGTATCTGTGTAGTCAAACTCACATTGGGTCATATCTGAGCAGCACATTTAAATGTTAAGGTCAAGGTCAACAGTAGGCTAGTAAGTATGGTAAGCTAAGTACAAAGTAAAATAAAGCAAATATTTTTGATTATCACATTTGCACACGTGGGAATCTTATACTATATTAAGGTTTCGTGTCAATGTAATTTGTCAGCTGGAATTAGACACATAGTCATGGCTCATTATTACCATATTAGTCCTTCAATTTAGTAATTGGTACATTTGCATACATAAGGCACCATGACGGACTGAGCCGGATGTCTTTGAGATAAACCACATGCATAGGGTTTTATCAGTAGGGGATGAAGTATACATTCCTGTAACAAAGTACAAATTCCCAGGTTAAATATGACCTCAGTAAATGTCAAAGTAACCCCTAAAATCCTTGCTATTGAATGTAGTCAAGTATCAAAAGTGAAATGATTGATCCATTGAATACTACATAACTGATGTAATTCAATGTTTTATTTTCTATTACAATCATATGATTTTATGGAGGAAGTTTTCTATTGTTACAGGCACACAGTGAAAGAACAGCCTCACTCCATGAAAACCCGTGGTCTCATAACAGATCCTCGTTCAACCCAATTTATCCAAGTATTGAGGAAACATGTTTTTTCTGAAATGTAGTGGGGTGAAAAATAAAATATCAAACATTAAAATGTAGAAAAAGAAAAAGTATCCCAAATTGTAAAAAAAGTAATATAGTGAAATTACTTCAGTTCTGTTCATCAATGGCATTTAAAGACATTTGGACATCATCAGATGGTTTTAAATGTTTGGTCATATGAACCTGGACACAACCCAGTGTCCAAAGCTCCTATTTAAAAAATATCTGGTATCCTCAGATGCATGAACCACACAGGTAATATTTGGTATGAGCTAAATATCGTATCCAGAAAACCTCAGCTGTGAAAACAGACTCTAAATACACATAACTTATGTATTTTTCTCATAACAGCCTGACAATATAGACGCTTAGTCTTTTGTTATTTAGTGGGTATTTAATGTTGATTTTTTTCAGGGTGGAAACTAGGTTTACTTATATTTATAAATGAAGAATTAATTCAATCTGACTTTAGTTAACATAAGCGCCTGTAGGTGAAGTTGGAAATGGTTCGTGTTAGCCTTCATCGTCTTTACAAAAACAGACCACGCGTCTATAAATGTCTTTATTTGCAGCAACCTTGAAGAAAAGAACTTCTAACGGCGCTTCACTAAAATGTATTTTCCCTCCTATCCATTTTTTCTCTTTCTTCAGATATTCTGCAGAAGCAAATAGGGGTTAATTGGGGCATGCAGTATGCATATGACATGCAAATAAGGAGCTAGTGGGTGGGAGTTTTTGTGTCAGCGCAACCAAAGCTGATTCATCATTCACTCTCAGATCACCGCTTGTTCGGATCACTGTTTCGGAATCAGATGCAGATTTATTCATATGCCAGTCTGTACAGTTCTTTCAATGCAGCATGAATACAAAAATAAAGCACACAGGTTGAAATGTATTTTGAATGACAACACAAGCCTTCCTTCATAAAACAAAGCACATGCTCTTCCTGGATAGTAGCAGCTGCTCCATTCCGGACTTCTCAGTGGGGGGTATTTGGAAATAGTGAACAGTTTCCACCTACTGCAAAGAGAGACAGATGTCTCAAAGTCATCTAGTCCGCCCATTCTGCTCAGAATGCAAAAAAAAGACAGTGTGCTGAAATGTGTCTCTCTTCGGAGCTTAGTAAAAATGAGCAATTGCACACTTGTAGTCACGTTTAGCAGAGCCTGTTCCCGCTGGATTAAGCAACGTTTAAAAAAAAAAGGGCATCATTCAGAGTTTTGAATAACTTCAATAAAATTTTATAGGGTATTTGTCTGCGGTGTACTCTGCTTGACGTGTGTGAATAAGAATGAGGCCGAGGCAGAGCGTGTCGATTTTGAATGTTGCAGGCATAAGGGCTTGAAACCAGCTGAAGGAACGCATTGTCAAAACCAGAGAGCTCGACTCGAACATAATTGATATGGCATGATGGAACCGGCTCGGTCACAGTGGTGCTATTATGCAGACACAAACAAACACTGCACTCTTGAAATCGCATGTCTGCATGGACGTCTCTCTTCCTGGGTGGCCAATTTTTTCTTAAAGGGAGGATTGACAGGCAGAGACGTAGCCGTCCCCCTATAGTATCAGACAGCCAACATTACCCTGTCAGGACACGTTAAACAAACCCAGCCATTTCCACTTCGAATTTCTCCCTTTCTACTTATGACATAGATTTGGGATGATTTTTGGAGGATTTTGAGATTATGCTGTTTGCCAGCTGTTATACTCTATATGGTCATCCAGAAAGAGTTAGAATAACAGCTTGGCCCAGGTCTGGCAAGGCTCCATTTGAATGACAACAATCTTGATACAAAGCTAAAAGTTCACTAAGGCCCCATCATGGAACAGGACCAAGCAATGATCTCATAGATATCAGGTGATGGAAGTGTTCTCTTGGAAAACAAACGACTCACATTTTATGCCGCAGGCCATTTTGTAGTAGAGGATTGATTGAATTTGACCGTAAAATGTTTTGAATTTTGAATAGTAAATTACCTTGTGTTTACTGTTCCAGATCAAATACCATTAGCTACAAACTCGTGTACTGTTTTCAAGAAATCCTTAATGAATATGTAGCAAATGGAAAACTTTGCTTGTTAAGCAAAAAAAAAAAAAAAAAAAAAAAAA
>MU575040.1:2424004-2448508 GCA_024362625.1 Silurus asotus
GCCAGATGACCTGGCCTCCACAGTCACATTATTTATATATATATATATATATATATTGAGTGATGGGGTGCTTCGCCAGATGACCTGGCCTCCACAGTCACATTATTTACAGTATATATACAGAGGGTAAATAATGTACAGAATATGCAGTAGGTAATAATGGGTTCAGGTCCGGTGACTGTGGAGGCCAGGCCACTGCTATTTATTGTGAATAGGCCACTTATGCACTTCTGGTTAGATGCTAACTGCATTTCATTGGTTCTGTAAATGTACCTTGCACAATAAAGTTTAATCTAATCTAATCTAATCTAATCTAATCTAATCTAATCTAAAAATGCAGTTCTAACTGCAGTTCTAGTGCAGTTCTAGTGTAATGCATTTAGGACAAATAACATTTAAATGATCATATTAATATCAATTCGGGTGATACATTTTAATTTTTTGACTTTATAAAGCGTTAAAATAAGTATAATCATTTGCATATCAAAACAACTGTATATCATTTCGTTTTTTTTTTGTGCCAAACTTTGCACATATGTTGTATGAAAAATGTAAATTTGAATACAGAAATACATTGCCATTTTAAATATTGCATTGCCACTTTCCATTTTACATCTTAAATAGAATTCTTTTGCTACTTCCATGCTTCCAAAGAAAATGTGTCCAGGCCAAAGGAAATCTCTCCTATGTATGACATTATACAGTCACAAGGCTCGGGTTACTATTGACATGTGAAGGCTTTCTTTTGACATGCCATTGTTCTTTAATATCCAAGTTTATAAAGAAGTACTATAGATGTTTTTGGGCCTCTTTCCCCAGTAGCAGGACCACTGACGCCGACCTCTTCCGAAATGCATATCTGTCAAACACGCACACGTGCACAAATACACACTGCGAGGTCATGTACATGGGAAGGAAATTGTTGGCTTGCAGCAGACCTGCAGATTTGGGAACTCAGAGTCACAGGCTCGTCTGCCTAAACCTCCTTCAACAGCTTTTCACTCTAAAGACTTCCTGAACCTTTTCTGCTTTTCTATGCACAACGTGACCTAGTTTCATTTTTAAGGAAAAAGTTGCTTTGTTCTGTCCCTGTCAGAGTCAGCATTTGTGAAAATATAAATCGTGACACTAATCAATGCCTTGCATATTTAATTTGCCCACGCAAGAAAGGAACAAAGCAGCGAAATGGATTGCTCTGTGTAGCGTTATTTATTGGGTAGTTCCGTGCTCCTTAGTAAAAGCAGCTGGACAACATTTTCACTCTGGCAAAGAGTCTTTGCTAGAGAGTTAGAAATGGGTTTAGAGTAGTGCTGCCTTTCTTTTAAAACAGCAAATGCACTTTAAAACACTTGGGATAAAATTAATATAAATGTATTTAATCCCTAGTGCTGCCAAAATCTGATTGATCAGAAGGTGTCAATTCATCTTTTATAGCAGCTCTACTGGCTGAAATTCAAGTCATACTTTTATCTAATCTCCTCATTGTGATATGTTATAGTTTTATTGTAACAACTCAATCATAGAGACATAATCTACATAATCTAAGGCAAATTTTAAATGGATTAAAAAAACGATTGTTTATTTTCATATGTTTCTGGAAGGAGTTTCCATTTTCAGAGCTATGTACTTTGCCTGGCTGCACCGGACCAAAACAGTATGGATTTCTGTTTACTAGCATGTCATGTAGTGCCATCCATTACTTAATGCAGCCAGCGAGTTAAGACAATACAAAATTTAACATGATATTATAATTGGATTCTGATCAAATGGCAGCTGGTTGGTATATGCACTCATGGAATAATTCCTGGGAAGCCTGTCACTTATCCAATAGAATTCAGGTACGGGACATCTTGGACAAAAGGACTTACCCATCCTAGGATTCTGTCACACAAGTACACTCCCATTCACACAATACAGGCAATTTGGAAGTCCTCATCAACATTCAACACTAGTCAAACGACAGGAGAAGGAAACCAGAGTACACAAAACACAGTAAGAACATGTACACCGATCAGGCATTGCAAATGAAAAAATTTTCCTTAAGGTTGAGGTGATAGAAGCAGAAAAAATGTGGAAGCGTAAATATTTTTGTATACGAGTTTGACAAATTGTGATGGCTAGACGACTGGGTCAGAGCATCTCCAAAACTGCAGCTCATGTGGGATGTTCCCGGTCTGCAGTGGTCAGTATCTATCAAAAGTGGTGCAAGGAAGGAACAGTGGTGAACCGGCGACAGGATCATGGGTGGCCAAGTCTCGTTGATGCATGTAGGGAGCGTAGGCTGGCCCGTGTGGTCTGACCCAACAGATGAGTTTCTGTAGCTCAAATTGCTGAAGAGGTTAATGCTGTTAATGTTTAACGGGTCAGGAGTGTTTTGGCAGCAAAAGGGGGACCAACATAATATTAGCCAGGTGGTCATAATGTTATGCCTTGTTAGTGTATCTTCCATGTATGCAAGGTACAGGCAGCACTTGAGATGTGATGTGCAATAGTCATATATTCATTTATCTCCAGTAAGCACTTTATACCAGTCGGAGTTTAGGTGGATACTAGACTGGAGAATTGATTTAATATCGGTTCATCTCAGGGCACCATGTACACCCATATTCACACGCCCATTCATCTGAAATGTCAGTGGAGGATTTTTTATTAAAACTAGCGGACAACAGTTACATCGCAATGGGCAATATATTGGCCCATGTTCTTCTTAATTATCATCAACAGAAAAAAACATCTCAGTCAACATTTTTCAAAACAGATTATGACACTATATTGTGCATTAACGCTTTAAAACAAGCCACTCAGATGTGAAGCCAGCGTCTGGCGCCAGAGTTCTCATTTTGGCTAATCGATTCTCAATATCGGCATCGTCCATTAAAATTTCCATTTTGGCCGTCCTCTAGTGGTAACCCACAAAAAAAACTTGGAGAACATGAAATCCATGCTAAACCATGCTCAGGATCAAACCAAAGACTTAAAAGATTTTAGGGTTTTTTGATGCAACGTGCATCTTGTGTATATAATATATAAACTGTATACATTTTCATTGTGTTCTGGCTAGTCAATGAATTTTCAAGTAAACTTATGTGTCTTTGTGTTTCTTAGAAGTAATACGTTCTTGCTCTAATATCATAAGTCTTTACACAACTGCATTTGATGGGATGATTGCATTTGGAGTTGGTACTTGGTAATAGCCCAGATGACTCATTCTTCCCCAGCGGAGTGTATGTTTGGTAGCGAGTCTACTTACGAAGTCTGCTGAGCTTGAAATACCTGAAGCTTGTATACAACACTGAAGGTTAATTAACAAAACACTGTGTGTGCAGCCACGTGAGAAACACAGAGCATTTAGATGATCCGTCTCTGATCTGGAAGTGCTGAGTAGGATGTTATATGTGATCACATTCTCCAGTGCATTTATTTCATTGTTCCCAGCTTTTAACTAAAAAAAAATTGTGGCTTCCCAGAAAAACTGTGCTCTGCCACAAACAACAAAGACACACATTAGCTCACAGCCTGCAAAGTGCCAGCAACTTGGGGCGTGTGTTAATGTGTATATGTGCAAGTTTGAAGGAAAGGCTTATGCTTTGCTTTTCAATGTACTGACTAATGTCAGCAAAGAGACTATCAGGTTTTAAGGAAGTATGCATTAGTTCACCCTAGTTGATCATGACTTGTGTGTTAAACAACAGACAGATTGAAGATTATTCAGATTTGCTGGCAGTGTATAAACATGGGCTTTGAAATTCGCCCTTATGCATAGTTCTGTGAATTGTATTTTTTGAGGTCTTGACTCTTAAATCTATTTATGTATGAGATATGGCAGCATGATGTATCGTCTGGTAAATGTTCGAACCAGCATAGGCGCCTGTACTATTTCAGCACTCATCCTGAGTAGAGTCGGATCTTAAACGCGAGAGGTTCTGCACATGTCAGTGCAAGTCAGCGTTCAGACGATCGAAATTCATTTGGTTAAAATAACACAGGCTTGAACCAGGCTCCACCAGTGCATTCAAATCATAGGATGGAGCAGTTTAATCCAACAGAACTACATGCCTATGACATGTAGAACAATTTTTTCCTCTGTACCGACGGCTTGCATGGAAACGCAGCTGCTTCTTTGGTGTGTAATAAATGCGTATGGAATGTAAAAATGTGCTTTTGGATCTATTTCAGTGCGAGAAAGATTGTGGAAGTCAGGGGTGGAAAGATTCATGAATTCATTAGACAGCTTACAGGCAAATAAAAGCTCCAGTCCGCTGCCTAGTCTGATGATTTTGTTGCCAGGAAACCTCCCTGACTAGGCTAAAAAGTGATAACTAACATATTGTAATAACATATGGTACGATAGTTATCCTCTTGTATCATTGGCAAAAATTTGAGCTATGCCTGGCGATGATCTCACCTCGAATCGTAAGTAAAATATATCTGGCTAGCGTCCTTATTTCCTTTGCTCCTTTGCCTTACATGTACTATCATGTACTAACCCTGGTATTGCCAAAGCTGCCACACACGCAAGGTTCTTAACCCTGAAGAGGTGCTTTAACATGGCCGACTCTGCGCTCTGACCCCAGCCTCCTAACATCGCTTAGATATGCGATAAAAATAATTTGTGCCGTAAAGTACATGTGACAAGTATAAAGCACCTTTTATGTACTACATTATATGTGCTATTAACATATTCTGATTAGCATATGTAAAGCTCAGTGATTGGGAATGTGGATAGGTCGACCATAAGTCCTGTGGTTCATCACATGACAGAGCATGGGTTTGCCTAGGAATCATGGGTAGTACATGAGGTACAGTTTGGTTTAAACAGGTATTTATAACCTATTCATTGCACATTTAAAGTGTGTAAGTGTAAAGTTTGTGTTTTTTTTTCTAAAAAATGCTGAAATAAATGCAATGGCAATATCGTTCAAAGTTCAGTGCACTCCCTTATTCTATACCACACCAAGCCCGAACAAATTATGAAACAAATGATCAGTGTGTTTATGAGGATTTTCTCACTCACTTTGCACACACTAACATTCGATAAATCCACCAACACTTTTTGTAGCTTGGTAAATCTCCACCAGGGCAGTATAACAGTGTAGCAGGTTTTCACTGAGTCCATTTAAACTTTCACCGGCTTCTCTAGTTTCTACCTCTAAAGCACATTAGGTGAATCAGCTATGCTAAATTGCACATTGGAATGGATGTGTGTGGAAGAGTGTATTTTGGTGTTCCATCTGTGGTGTATTCCTGACTTGTGTTCCCAGGATAAGCTCTGGTTTTATCTGGGTCGGTTTCCTGAGCAGTACAAAAATACTCCAGATGAATAAATGAACGCCCAAAAGCTTCACTTTTACGTCTTACCTTTTAAAAATCCAAATCGATTTTGCGATTATGCATTACGTTTTAATCTGAATATAAATATTTTATACTTATTGGGAAATCTATGAGGTCTCTGAGCAAATGTTTGGCATGCAGTCTTTTGCTTTTTGTGGTCATATATACATAACCATCCTGGTTGCCCTTGTGTTTCGGTCCTCCGTTATTCAGGTTGTACTTATTGGTGCTGCTTGGGTTCATATCATATTTATCTCCAAATCACTGACTTTCATTTTAATATATTATTATCCATGAATTTGTATTAAATTATTTCCAAAAATCTATTCTCTTAATTTTATAGCGTTTTTTTGACTGTGTTGCTACAAAAAATGTTTGTTGTAGCTTCTATTCAATCAGATTTCGGCTGCCACATCGCATGCTGCCGGTGTCAAAAGTATATCTGCCCTGAGGCCCTAAAAACTGAACAGTGCAGGTGCTTTTAGCATAAAGTTCATTCAGCTTCAAGCTGTTGCTTTAACCAATAATATTCCGAGGTGCAGTCTCCGAGGCCATCTAGCAGGCGTTCAATAATTTTAGCATTTTCACGTCTGATTGGATGGTCCGCACTAGTCAGAGCTCGTAAACCGAAGCAAACTGCACAAGCTCAAATATATTTGTGTGGATTAAATAGCTGCTTGTTCATTCCACAGATTCACAGAGGAGAGAAATTTGATTTGGTTACAGATATATTTACAAGGACTTTTACAAGATGGACTTTTCAAGAAAATCTGGACACCATGAGAAAAGATCAACCAAAACAGTACAAAACAATTGTAAAGCTTTTTCATGAACCATTTATAAACATGCACAGTTATACTGTGTTGCTGTACAATACTGATGGTTTTTATAGAGTCATAATGATGGTATTAATAGGTGGATTGTATAAAGTAAGACACCAGTGATGTGTGAAATGCATGACTGACTAACAACCTCACAGTTATGGCTTTTCTTTAGGGTATAATTCTAAAGTCATTTTAGCATAGTAAGCAGTTTTATATAACATTTTGGGAAGAGAGTCTCCAGTGTCTCCAGTGCACTTCAGGATTTGCGTTTCACATCAAAACGCATTGCTGATATGCCACAGCCTGTTTTATTGTATTTCATTCCTTACATATTAGTTATGTCTGAAACCTGAAAGTATATGTAGGTAGTAGGGATGGTGTACATGGCTCTGGGTATTTCAGAAGTTCATAGTTTCCCACAAGCCACTTGTCACAGCCTCTGTGTGTGGCCTTTAGCAATGAGATGTAGTGCTCCCGTACAAGGCTGCGGATGTCAACAGTAAATCCTCAAGCACAAATCCGATTTTAATCAGTCCAGTCTTCGCTGGAGGTGAAGACAGCGAAAGGGTCTTTTTATGACAGAATGAATGGGATTTGGCATGTGGTGTGTTTTTAAGACATAATAAAAAGACACAAGTGGAATGAAATCAGGGCCTAAGGGTGTGGGGTCAACACCGGTTAATTTCACACCTGGCTTGCACTGTTACAAGCTTTGTAGGCTGTGTGTGTTTCCCTCCTAATAAGTCAACCTGCCATTCATCCAGTAAGACTTTTCATCATATCTTGCACTGTTGTTGATTACTCACATACAACTGTCAAGAGAGAGCGAGGTGTACACCAGTGCACATTAAACAGCACAACACAAAACAAACACAGGGACAAAGGAAGTCCAAAATACTAAAATAGTGAAAAAACATTTATTTAGCACCAGGAAGTGGTGGGACATCAGGGCCAGCAAGGCCGACTCTGCCGATCAAGATTCACTGACTTACATTTTAAAATATATTTAATTAAGCCGAGAGTCTGTTTACATTGGAGTATCCAGCCTGCTGAATCAGCAGTTCGAGGTCCCTGCAGCTTGAAGTACAAGTTGCTTAAAGCTGTTGCCTTTCCCAATTCGATTTTAAGTTGTTGACACTGGGGCCATCTGTCAGGCACCCAATAATGTCGGCATTTTCACATCCTTTAAATGGATTGTAAAAGAGAGCACTAGTTAAAGTTTTTAAACTGCATAAGCTTGAATATATTTGTGTGGATTTAATAGCTGTTTTTTTTCTCACCATGGCTGATGGAGGAGAAAAAAATTATTTGGGTGCAGATATACTTATAAGGCCATTTACAATACAGACTTTTCAGGAAAAGCTGGACATTATGATAAAAAGGTCAACCAAAGCACACAATCTGACTTAATTTCAAATCCCCAGGAAAACTATAATGCACAGAAAAAATGCACTGAAAACCCAGGGTCATTTTATGAGGTTAATATCGATGCTTCTGCTGAAGATGAAAGGAGACTTGTTAAATTGTGTTAATTGGGTTTCTTGCTTTAGTAATTGCATTCGTTCTCACTGTATGAGATACCTGTCTGTGATGCAGCACACTGTTATACTTAATTACTGTATTATATTGATGTTTTTTATACCCGTGGCATCATAATGATAGTAATGGGAGCTGGATTGATTCAGGTAGGACACTACTGTAGGCCTGGGTTTTAAATGGAAGACCCACAACCAGTACCAGGTGTTGACTTGGCTTGGAAAAGACATTTTAAGACTCTTTTAAACATACAAAATGATGTGCACTTGGAAAGAAATTGCATAAAACAACCATGACACATGAAAGTTCAGATTTTTCTCATTTGCCATGACCTTTCCTATCAGTACCAGGAAATCACATTGTTTTCCAGGTTTTCTACCACTTGCACCTGTGTCTTGTTTCACCCTGATTAGCACTGATATATACAAAAAGAACATGTTTTTTGTTGTTTTTTGTGTTTGTGTGTGGTTGTATGCACGTCTTTCTTTTAAACTGGATGTTTGAGCGTCCTCTGTTCACATTCGGGTTCTTGCCTTTACTGTTTTTGGTTAACTGTCTGCATTTTATTTACTTAAAAGAGGATTACATCTAAAAGAAAGCCTGATTGTCAAAGTGCTGAAACACTGGAACTTATATAGTGGTGCTAATCTGGGTGAAACAAGACACAGGTGCAAGTGATAGAAAACATGTGACATGCTGCGGCTGATGGGAAGTGTACTTCAGCACTGCCCATGGTGCTATCATAACAAGTAAAGGTATATATATTTTAAATAATGGTATTTTCTGTAATTTCATCTATCATGCTGAATGATTATTGAAATAAGTGCAAACAAATTGTCCTTTCTGAAAAAAAAAATGCTCTCATTCCCCAGATTGTTCCTTTAACCATCATCTGTGTCTCTGTGATATGAATATAAGGTGATACACAAGTCTCTCTGTAATCCATTACCAAAACCAACGAGTTTTCAAGATACAAGAGGTCATAACATGGAAAAATATCTTAAAAGCACCATATAAATAATTTGTGACACTAGAAATTTCAAGGAACTGAACAAATTTTACCCACACAGAATGAGGACGAGTAACAAAAGTTTAAATTGTCAACTGTTCAAAACCACTGTTAAAAGATGAGCTTAGAACTGACTGATACACTTTGGACAGGGTACAATAAGTGTTTAATATGGAAGCTAGTACTAGAAATTACTTAGCTAGCTCTAGCTAAGAGAAGGAAAAGTTGGCGTAGTTTGTTATTTACATCGGAAAATTAAATAATACATGTAGCTGTTTGAACAAAATTTTGTATTAGAAACAAGACAGATGCTGCTTGTAATAAAGGCAAGGACAAAGCTATTCTTTCAAGTCAGTTACTGCAAGCTAATTTAGCAAGAATTCTCTCAGGAATGTAGCTTCCTGCTTTTGGTATTCATGATAATAAGAAGTAGCCTGTGTTTCTACCCCAAGGTTTGGTTGAGTGGCAGAGAACTATGTGGAGGATCAGACTTTTTTTTAAAAGCTTTAATTGGGTTCGTTGTTGATTTGTTAAATATGCACAAGGAAAATCATTTGGGAATGTTCACTTGGTGTGAACATGGTGTCGCAGTCTGACCATACAAAATATGAGCAGTTTACATGTAATGTACTTCAAAATTCTAATTCAGTGTTAATATTTATATGTATTTGGACATTTTCCACAGGTTATTCTTTCGTTTTAGTTACTAGTTTCTTAACCTAGTTTCTGATTAATGTACCTCAACTCGCTCTTCATTGTAAAAAGCCAAATTCAAATCAGCAAATGCAGATTGTGAATGCAGACTGTTGCTGTGCTGTTACATTGCAGTGCATTGAAACATGTGGCATTCATAGGTTTAAAAACATCACTCAGCAATTTTCAGCTTTCTTATAAACGTTTCCTAGTATCTGTATTATTTATTCATTTTTTGTTCATTTCCAGTAGTCCGGCAGTGATAAATAGGAATCCCTGTATGTGTGTGAGCCACATTTTGCTAGGCACATTAATAATCTGAACACTGCATCTGGCCACGTCACCAGCTTGCATCTCTCAACGGGTTTTATTGATTTAAATAGAGTTCATGACGTTGCTTTTTTTTTTCTCAGTGTTATTTATTCACATTGTATCAAGTGATAACATGTGGCGCCATTTCCCTGTTAAGGAAACTTTTCAATGCTTTAATAAAATGTCATGTGGATGAATGTGTAGAAGAAATAATAACGCGATAATGTGAAATTCTTCACTACCAAGTGAAAAGAAAATGAAGAAATAAGAACTGTCCATTTGTAATAGCTTGTTACACAGTGTTGATACAGTGAAGCTCTGATCTCTATAATCGCTACACGCAAACTCTGAACAATGTTCGTTTTCCTCCGTATAAAGTCCTATCCGTCATCGCATTGAGCTACACAGTCCAAACTGGCTTATGTCACTCACAGATGGAGATCCAAAAACGATATGAGCCCACGTTTATCCCGAATGAAAATGTTGAAACCGTTGCTTCGTTCGATATGACCATCTGGGGCTGATTTAGTTTTAATGTCGCTGATTAAATATATGGTGGTCCCAGGCCAAGTGAGGCATTCTGGGATGAGGCCAGTGAGAGACACAAACCAGGTGCCTTAAAGCAGATATGCAGTGATGCGACAGCCTTCAGATGTCATTTTGTTGGCCAACTCGATGATTGATGCGGTTTTAAACTAATGAGTTTCTTTAAAGGCACTCTGTTACAATACCAGATGAAACGCTCCTTCAACAGAAGACTCTGCTGAGCACGGAAAAGATTTATATTGCCACTGGCCAGCATCTTCACTTATTTAGGGTTGAGTCATTCAGATGAGCTGAATAAGACTTCTCCAGTTTGTGCATTTGCCTTAATGCAAAATACAGAATGCCAAATATTTATTAAACTGCAACTAAATTTGCAACAATAGTCTACTTAAAGGCTCACTTGAGTCTATCAAATCAAACTTGTGGGTTTACATTACATTCGCATTTATAACATTTGGCAAACACCCCTATCCAGAGTGACTTGCAATTATTTCATTTATCCAAGTGAGGAATTGAAGTTTAAAGCCTTGTACAAGGGGCCAACAGTGGAAGCTTGGTAATGCTGGGAACCATATTTTTTTCACTTTTCTGAGGTCTTCAGACTAATGGTGCTAAACTGACCAAGTACGTTACCATGTCTACGATTTTATCATGGACAGCAAATTAGTACAAAGAGCAAACGTGAACTACTGCGTGAAACTGGCCAAATCTGTCACAGAGACGTTTGACATATGTTTGCTTGGAAGCTGGGGTCAAAGCGCAGGATCGGCCATGATACAGCACCCCTGGAGCAGAGAGGGTTAGGGGCCTTGCTCAAGGGCCCAAGAGTGGCAGCTTGGCGATACCAGGGCTTGAACCCCCGACTTTCCGTTCAGTAACCCAGCACGATTACATTTACATTTGCGGCATTTAGCAGACGCCCTTTATGTCTCTAGCAATGAATAAATCTACACTGGTACACAAGATTACAAACGTAATATAAGCACCTTAACCACCGAGCTAACGTTCCCCCAAGATAATGATAATGACAACGATCCACAAAATCTCACTTACTTACTTCGGCTCCTGTGGACATCGTCCTTTTCCTAAAGATAAAGATTCAGCTCGAAGTTCACTTTTTTGACACCATTACAGAGGTCCAGTGCGAGTTGCAGAAGGTGCTTGACACACTTTAAAAAGAAAACTCCCGGGACATACAGTGTTCCAGAAGTGGCAGCGACGCCGGGAGTGCCGTATTGCTGTACAAGGGGACTATTTTGTAGGTGATAGTGTGTAAACATGGTACACTTCAGTCACATGTGCAGGTTTTTTACGTCATGAAGAATTAAACAGCCAAGTACGAGGTGCATTCACATTCACAAGAATCACATTACTGGTCAAATTTAATTCAGACCACTTTCTATGGGATAGTCTTAGGTTTAATGGTATGATGCAATTCCCAGTCCACATAACAGCTTTACAGTTTTTTTTATGTTTCAGATTCAAACTGCCAGTGTGAAGTCTGATTAGTGTGAAACATCTGTACATTTGTACATCTGAGCAGTTTGGGGTTAAGGGCTTTGGTCATGGGCTGAGCAGTAGCAGTTTGGTGGTGCTGGGATTTGAACCCACATTCTCCCAACTTCCAAAAATCCAAAATCTTAAATAATGGTGGAAGTATAGCAGCATGTGATGATAAAACACAGACTGACTAAAAGAAATAGAGTATTTCTTTAAACCGACTACTGCTTTTAAGAACACATTTAGTGCTTTAATTTCGAAAACTTTTAAAATGGTCTTGAAACACACCAGGAGATCTGTACCAATCTTTTATTAAAGTGGAAAGTCTTAACAGAGTTGAGCATCGCTTTTAACATTGCTATGCATGAAATTGCTAAACTTATGTTTTAAAGTTTACTTGGAATCCTGACAGACAGACATCTATTGGATGCCACTTTCAATCTTCCAGATGTACATAACATATGCGAGCGAGTGTGTGAATAATTCTGCTCGCATTACCGATGTTTCTGCATGTTGCATGCAAAGTCATACGTCAAGTATAATCTGATCCATATCCATGTTTGCATTTTTGACTTAATAAATGAAAGTTCAATAGTGTCTATGCAAAAATGATACATTTAATGCTATTTAGTAAGCCAAAAAATACACTTTTGAGACACCTGACTTTTCCAGCTATATGTGCTTCTTCCCCAAATTTTTACTATGAGGTTTGAAACAATCTTTGGATGTACATTTATGTCATTTGGCAGACGCCCTTTCCCAGAGCGACTTACATTTTATGTCATTTATACAGCTGTACAGGTAATGAAGTCGTGTTTTTTTTTTTTTTTTATCAGCATATGAACCTGCAACATAACTCGCATATCAAACTGCACGCTCTCGCCTCAGTCCTCATCATCCTCAATTGCTTCAGGTAATCTGTTCCCCATTAAATCATGCTGAGGACAGCATTATTAAGGAGTTGTGCAGGCTGACGGTGCGAGCTTGTCTTTGCAGCGGCTTGTCTATGCTCTGAGGTATGCTGGATTTCTAGGAACCTGTCTCTAGAATGTCTTAAAGAATGCTTTTTGACATGGGAGTCATAAATTACTTAGTGAATGTACATTAATTTAAAGGGTCAGCGGTTATTTTTAAGACAGATTCTCTAAGGAATTAAAAGGGAGCTGTCAATCGAGGAAATGGACTGTTAAGGATTTCGATTCGTACTGCTCTTGTACTCAATTGAAATGTGTGTGCGAGATAAAGCTTTGCAGGTTTCACGTTTCATGCTGGAAAAATGCTTCTAGCCATTGTCTTTTCTGTGCACATACTGTTTACACTGAGTATTTTTTTTTTTTTTTTTACAAAATTATACCAAATTTGATTTATTATTTAAAATATCTAATGGAAGTACAAAACCTCCAGCTTTGCTTAGTAAGCTTTTCCTGATGAGCCCATGTATATAATCTACAGTTATCACTTATTAGAAATGAATTCACTGCTAGCTAAACTTTCCCACTAGCAAAAGCCAGGTTCAAATTCAGTTCATACTGTGTCTACTTACAATTGAGTCATGCCGAACGTTTAACTGTATCCTGACGTTGCCATTACCCTGGCTGATGATTAATGCTAGTGTGATTGGAGAATAAATGGGGTCAGTATTACAAATCTCATAGGTATATATTCAGAGACCACTGAACTGGAAACCTTTCATCAAGCCTTGCTAGTGAATTTATTAGAGCCAATGTAATGTCCTTGACATGATGTCATTTGAGGTGATCAATGCTACGAACATTAGAATCTGTGGATAAAAAGCAGGCTCTGAGGTACAACTGGTCAGGAGAGGGGGGAGTGAGGGAAAATAATCACGGCTGTAGTGTCTGATAATAAGATGTAAAATGTAACACACTTAAAACAGTTTTTTTTCCCCCAACACAGGAATCGCATATTTAGGTGGCACCTGCAGTGGCAAGAGGAAGTGCGTCGTAGCCGAGGACAACGGCCTCAACTTGGCCTTCACCATTGCCCATGAGCTGGGACACAGGTGAGTCTAGAAACCAAGAAAGGCAGAATGTCACTTTCACAATGTAAAAAAAAATATTTTGATTCCACATCATCTTACACAGATGAACAGAGTTTTGAAGAAACAAAAGACACTTTTAGAGGCGGAGGTAAAGTAAATTGGTAAAGATGCAAAAATGCAAATATGAGCCGAAGTTTAATCCCACAAAATAGGTGAAAGTCTAAAAGTTGTGGTGTAATGTAATTAAGATGAAATCATATGCAGGCGCAAATGTTTATTGTGGTAGGTGCAAATAATCAAAAACAGGGTAAAAGCTATGAGTTAGAGATTCTTAAAAAAAAACAGGAAACAGGTGTGATTGATTTGTGATGTATGCTACCACTTCCAAATCAGACAGATTCTTAGCTCCATACATCATGAATCTATAAATCGTGAACACGCGTTGGTAATCTGGTCATTTACTAAACACTGGGATGCCTGTGAATCATTTTCCAAAATCGAGTTGTTAAAATGTATTCATTTGCATTTATCAGTCAGTGTAAAAACATAAAAAAAAAGCTTTTTTGTATTGTTTAAGCCATAAATCATCCTCCCACACACTTTTGCAAGAATATAGCGAGATTAATCTTCTGTGAATTTTTAGAAATACAGTACACTGTATCACATTTATAGTAACAGACATGTACTGTATTAACATATATACATATACATATACATATATATATATATATACGTACATACACTGGGGACTTACCTGGCTTAATCCGTCTCTTAATACCACCACTATCACGTCGCAATTATAGAAACCATCAACAATATACAACCATCAAAAATATAACAACGTGTGGCATTACAGAGAGAGAGAAAGGCATTTCACATATGGAGGGTGAATACCGTTTTACTAAAGCAAGCTCCAAACGTCTACACTATAAATGTAACTGTGCACCTACATCATCTGGAGCAGTACAGATTTAATATTTGTCTAATAACATGACAAAATGTAAATAAAAATGTAAATAAAATACAACCTACTTACCAGAGATGCAGACTCATAATTTTCACCGCTCCTCAGAGGCTGTGAGCCAGTGGTGTCGCTCATATTCACTGGTCTGGAAGTGGTGAACAAACCCTTTCCCGGGCTGAGACAAGCTAACTAGCTTCGGAGTTGGCCGACCTCTCCTCACGATGCATAGATTTTCTAGAAAATTGATTTTTAATTATGTCAGAGACCAAATCAATTACACTTCCTCCATAGGATTAAAAAGTCTAACTCATTGTTTTGCCAGTCGAACTAGGACGGAAAAATGCTGACGCTATTCTGGGCTAGCTAGCTGCCCTGTAAGGCAAATATGAAATCTGATTGGTTAAAGAAACAGACTCGTTGCTAATAGAGACTAAAGTAAAAAGGCCAGAAGTACTGACTTTGAAGGCCCTGGGAAGATAGAATTGACATAGCAGCACACAGAGCCTGAAATCTGATTGGACAAAAAATCTAACATTCACATACACGTACTGGAAGCAGTGCAGCCAAGAGAAACGCTATAAAATGAAGAGAATAAACTGTTGGGAATAAATTAATGCAAATTAATGGAATATGAGGATTTAGGTTGTAAATGTAGGTCAGTGCTTCTGATAGTGTTTAGGCCAGCAGAGAAGGCTTTGCTGGCCCTGACCACCCACCACTAATATATATATTTCTTTGATGCCGGTATCAAGTGATGTGACGGCTGAAATCTGTTTGGATAAAAACTCCAAACTAAAATGAGACTCTGCCGGTCATTTTGGACACACTGCTACTTGATGTAGTGCATCTTGGATTGAGGCTATGAGATAAAAAAGAATAGACTATTGGGAATAATTTAATAATTATTTATCAACAAAAATATATGAAAATGTCATTGATACTGATAAAGTAAGAGGCCCTGACAGCCCACCACTGCATACTGTTGCAGGAGATGTCAACTTGCAAACCAGAGTTTAGAATCAATAACTTAATGACCTAAAATTAGCAACTGACTAATCACTATTTGTCGCTTATCCAGAATTTTATGTAGCTAGTCTAAATTAGACTGAATACACATGAACTGATTTTTAAGTATTGTCCAACACTTTAAAGAAACCCTCAAAAAGTTTACAGTGCACCTTCTGGCAACAGCAAGCATTCATTAGGGAAGCAGATTATGCTAACTGATTTCCTCTGACTTTTCATAATTGCTAGCGTTTTTGGCTGAAATGTTGTCTTAAACAACTTCTCTGTGCTCCTATGAATCTTTGATATTCTAATCACGCTACTCAAAATGCACACACACAAACAATTCATTTGTCCTCTGTGCCACATTTTGGCTGAAAATATGAGCGCTTTCTCCAGTCCAGGCTCCATCTTGACGTAGGTACTACTACTTTTTCCACAACCATGACGTCTCATTATCTTCCCTGGTCTAAAGAAAGCCTCTTTTGATACGCCAGCATCGGCCAGCCAACATCAAACTCACCTGGATATGTAGCCAAGATGTATTAACATTAGCGCAGGCTTTGTGGCCGTGCCAGTCGTGCGTGGAGTTATCGCAGCGGGTGCTTTAAGGCCTGTCATTAAGTATCTGGCATGCTGCGAGACCGACTGGTGCCGAGACGCGGGACACGCTTGTGTAGCCAGTGCCATGGCTCTAACACACACACCTCACACACACATACCCCTACACACACCCACACACACAGCCCCTATTGTGCTCACTCTATAAAACACCTCCTAAAAAGTGAATATTAAAGTTTTGAGTGGAACTTTATTTGAAGAGTGTAAAAAAAAAAAATCACTACAGCGCAGTGCAGCATGTCCGGAGATTTTCCGGAGATTCGAGCGCTAGCGTTTCGCTTGGATTAGGCAGCGAGCTATATATATGTCAGCTTGACATTTTACATGCTCAAATACACCTTACCAGACGGTACACCTCGGTGAATTTGTCTGTCTTTGAGATTTGAACCGGAATACTTTGAAAGTCTTGGATGTTTCGGCCCAATTTAGTGAAACTGATTGTTTAAACACTGTCCGATTGTCAGATAAAACCGATTACTGTAAAATATAGCCTGACCTCTGGAGATCAGCCTGCACGTTTCTTGACTTTCGCTGATTAACGGTTTATTACGCTACGATTCGTCACACAATGGCAACTTTTTGGATCCGTTAAACGATCGTTTTGATTTGAAGAGCCGCTGAAAACAAAAACCTGTAATTAATGTTGGCGATTGTAAAAAGGCCTAATCCACGGGGTTAGAAATGGAATTAAGTCATGAAGAGAAGCCAATTAAATGTGACATCTCGTCTTGTTTGCATTAAGCAGATGCATTTTTCTCATTTCAGTGATATGTTTCACGTTTTTTTGTCAGACCTCAGTGATTGGTTTTATATTTCCGAAATCAATCATTTGTCGCATTATGAGTAAAGTGTAGACATGGCGATATTATTTTCACATTACAGCATTAGAGTAATTACTCAACCTTTTGCCTCAGTTTGCAATATCGCTCCAGCATTGAATTAGACTTGCAGAAGGAAAATTCTCCTTGAAAGACTTGCAAATCAAAATTCCCTGTGTAACTAAACTTGCGCTAAAGATTTGTTATGAGTACATTTCTTCATTACCCACAATACCATGCCACTGCCCACTGCCAATAGTGGGATATCTTTTGAAAGAGAACGATGCAGAGTAGTAATTTTAATCTGTTAACCACCTTTCATCTTCCAAGTCTTCAAATTTCATGCCAATGCCACCAACAACAGAACATCGTTAGCTAACCAATTTGAGTGTCTTTCTGCTTCAAAATTTTTGTATTGGATTTCTCATAGATATTATGTTAACTGCTGCTGGACATTTGTGAATAACCGAATTACAGCACCAATTTACAGCTTCACTAAGCACATAACATCTATAGAAACATATTTAATGTGTTTATGGGTGGTGTTTTTCTATCAACATTTTTTTTTTGTCTGGCGAGTGATGAAATAGAATAAAAAACATTGACTTTACAATACAGTATAATAATTGTCACGGATAGACCAGGCGTCAGAAACCGGAAGTATAACACATTGTCTTTTATCGGTCTAAACATGCAAACACAGGGGAGCTTTAGATGAGACTGTAGCCAATAATAAACTTAACTGAGTGCTTCTTTTAAAGCGTAGCCAGAAGCTTGGACGCACAGGGACCAAGAACAGGTAGTCCGGGTGCTCTACAGTCGTATCTATTAGATCGGACCATGAGTGAAGAGAATAGGGACCTTATAAAGGGGTCGGGTAAATGGAGGACAGGTGTAGGTGATTAGTAGGAGAGAGAGGCTGTGTGAGAGTGTGAGCATTGGAGGGAGACGTGACTGGTGACTCCCTGACAAAAATATATTTAGTGTTGCAAATATAAAGAATTGAAAGTGAAAAGGTTTGTTGACACATGACCATAATATTCATATAAAAATCAGAAAGATTATGTTTTGGTGACCGAAGATTTTATTTGCACATTTTTTTTTAAATTATACAAAAATTAGTAAATATGTAAAGAAAAAAGAAAAAAGTGTTATTGCATACATATGTGCTTTTTGAACATCCCATTCCACATTTAGTCCCCATTTGCTGTTATAACAACCTCTACTTCACTCTTCTGGGAAGATTCCACTAGATTCTGGAAAGTGCGTGCTAGTAGTCAGTGCCTGATGGGGGGTGAGAAAGAGTCTTGGGTGCAGTCAATGTTCCGGTTCATCCCTAAAGGTGTTCAGTAGGAATGGGGGTAAGAGATCTATAAGAGGCCACTCAAGATCTTTGACTCCAACTCATATAACTCCATATCTTCATGGAGATGATTTTATGCTCAGGGGCATTGTCATATTGGAATTAGGTTTGGGATTCCTGCATGTACTTATGTTAGTCAAATTTGACCCATAACCAAACACCATCCATAAAAAAATGAAAAATTACTGCATGGGTTTTTATTGTGGTCTTTTATGAATAATCCTAACTCCGCATGTCAGAACACAGTGTTGCACAATTGTGGTCAGTTTGCTTCAGGAAGGTTTTCTTCTAGTGTGGTCCATCTTACTAGGTTGGCAGTAAGATTTTTTGTGTGTTTACAGGCCAGCTCTTTTTAATCCTCTCTGCACGCACATTTGGCTTCCTTATGTGAATCTTTAGATAGAACCTCTGCTTCTTTCTAAAACTCAGAGTACAAAAGTTAAAGTCAAATTTAGTTAATGTCAAAAAAATGGGCAAAAGCTTGCATTTACCTAGGCTACACATTTCATTATACCATACATTTTTAGGTAAGAAGATTAGGGCTAATTAGGGGTATCATAAAATGATTAATTAGACTCAGAAAGCCAAAGCATTTGTTTCATTGCAATTATAAAAAAAACACAAATGTAGCATTTTTTACTTTTAAAAGAACTACTAAAACAATTCAAACTTGTCACACTAGTTTTCCATATGCTCTATGAATCAAATTATGGATGCCATTTACACCAGAGGATACAAACTGCAATTCCTCTTTCACAATATCAAATGAAAGTAGTTACGGATTCAGGGATCTGCTGCACGGATAAATTTTATTGGTTTTCGGATGGTCGTTGGCTCTTTGCTTTTGTTGCTACTTTTAGTAAAAGGGCTCAGACTACAAATTCCATTGGCCAGAATATCAAGCATATATTGTATACAACAAGCATGAATATATTGTAGCTTAAGTTAAAGTTAATTTTTCATAAAATACACAAATCTAATTATTTATATAATTGCTTATTATCTATATTGTGTAGCGACCATATTAAAAAAGTTTACTTTAAGTCACATTCTCTGATGGATATCTTTTTTATTAAAAGGTATTCCAGGTCAATTTACATAATAAGTTCTTCTTCTTATTCTTCTTTCGGCTGCTCCCATCGGGGGTCGCCACAGCGGATCATCCGTCTCCATACCCCTCTGTCCTCTACATCTGCCTCTTTCACACCAACTACCTGCATGTCTTCCCTCACCACATCCATGAACCTCCTCCTTGGTCTTCCTCTTTTCCTCCTACCTGGTGGCTCCATCTTCAGCATTCTCCTACCAATATAATTCATGTCCCTCCTCTGCACATGTCCAAACCATCTCAATCTCGCCTCCCTCACCTTGTCACCAAAACATCCTACATGCACTGTCTCTCTAATAAACTCAATTTACATACTAAGTTAATTTGTTAATTTTCACAAGTAAATTTTCTATAAAATATACAAATCTCATTATTTATATAAGTGCTCATTATCTCCATTGTGTAGCAACCATATTAAAATAAGTTTACTATAAGGCACATTCTCTGATGGATAATTTTTTTTAAAGGTATTCCAGGTACAAATTATGGGCTAAAAGTACGAAACTTAATATTTTTATGTTAATTTAGTGACAAGGAAAAGTATAGTTTGCTCGCTTTATTTCCGACAGAGTATTCACAAAGCAAGGTATGGTTTAGTCACAGAGCCATGTTTTTTTTTTATGTACAAATTAAGTATATAAGAATATTCATATTAACAGCATAGTTAACTTTTTGTTAATACTTGTTTTTATAGTGTCCCCTGCTGTGAGTACCCGGATTTTTATTGCTTATGTTTCGGAAAGGGAAAAATGAGACACACCCTGGAAATCCACACACCCCGTTCTTTATTAACTTCTGTGTTTTGCTGGCTTCTCGTTTGCTTTTTTGCTTGTTGTTTTTAATTTTGAAAATGTAGGTCAGGGCCTGAGTGGAACAAGGCTGTATCTGCGCCTGGGAACCTCTCCGTCTCGGTACACACAAGCCTTCCAGCACTTGTCAGGATTGCAGTGCTTACATTTTTTTGTTTCAGTGTTATAAATAGTGTTTATGGTTGGTGGTCATTGGTGCGTTACTTGTGCTAAGTGCTATGATCTGAAACCTTGCTGCAAAGTGTCATGTCAGCAAGTTTGTGTGCGATATAAAACTCTCTTTCTCTCGTTCTCCTTTACAGCATGGGCATGAGCCATGATGATGACCATGCTGCTTGTACAGGCCACTCGCACATCATGTCAGGAGAATGGGTCAAAGGTCGTAACCCTAGCGACCTCTCCTGGTCCACCTGCAGCCGTGATGACTTGGAAAACTTCCTCAGGTGAGATGTCGCTGTCATGCTTCCACCACGATTATATTACTGAGCAATCCTGCTTTACTTGCACTGGGAAAGACTTGAGAAAGAGTATCTCTTTATATAATCTGGCTTTTACATATGGAACGTTTAGTGCTTTTGATTGTAAAGTGTGTGTTTATTTTGTATTTTTTTTAATTAATTAATTAATTTATTTTATTATTTTTTTTTTTTTGCATAGATGTTCCGATAAGTAACTTATTATCAAAGTAAGTCTCAGTCCAGTTCCAAGTGAACTCTTGCAGGGTTTAATTGCAGTGAGAGAGCAATTTGACCCTGAATGGACCTGACTGCAGGAAGTCAGCCAAAAAATGCAATGCATTGTGGGTTGCAGGCAGCAAGTCGTGCCAAAATGTATAAGGAGCGCACTGCGTTACGGGTGTTTGAGTTGATGGATTAAAATTTGCAGGTACTTTTATAAAATGTTTTCTACTTCACAATGCCTTGCTGTCATGATCAAGTATGCCAGTCCTTCTCAAATAGTGGGGCGCACCCCCCCTGGGGGGGGCTCGTGGCGATGCCAGGGGGGGCGCGTGTGGCCCCGGGGAACGTGCTTTTTTTTTGCCGCAGGGAGTAGGGTTTTTTTTTTTGCACCGATCAAGAGCACACAGCACAAAGCAGGAAGTATGAAGTGCAGATAACAAACCCTTAGGAGACACCATGAAAAAATATTGAATACGGATGAAAAGAAAGGCGAAGAGAGACGGAGATAATGAGAAAACGTAAGTCTCCCGAAAACTAAGACGAGGAAATATGACGAAGCCTATGTAGCGCTTGGCTTCCCTGTAACTACGGTGGGAGACAAGAAAAGACCGGTATGTTTAACATCATGAATCCAAATAAATTAAGGCATCACTTAAAGACATTACACCCCAATCACGCTGATAAGAGTTTTTTCAGCGAAAACGTGTCAAATATTGGCAACAATCGTTGCTAATTAATTAGCATTTATTATTACTTATTGATTATATTAAATTGTATTTTTTACTATCAAATTGTCAAAATTATTTTTTGCAGTTTAAATATGCTGTTCATCTCTCTCTTTTTTTCTTGGCACTCTTCTTTCCTTTATTTATTTTTTTATAATTTCAGGCAAATTGATGCAAATTGATTAAGTCTTTTCTGTTACAGACTAAAAAACAATGTAAATAAAGTTATTCTTTGTTGTAAGTTGATCTATAATTCTTTCTTTTTTTTTGTTTTCTTCAAAGTTAACAAGAAAACAATGTTATGCAGAGGTGTACTTATAACAATTTTATAGACAAATGATACTATTTACTAGGGAGGCACCGAATATTCAGCCAACGAAAATTTTCAGCCGAAAATGGCCTAAAAGTGCATTTTCGGTTTTTGGCCGAAAGACTTTGATCACCGAAAAAACACGGCCGAAAGAGTTTGTTGTGATGACGCAAACAGAAACCACGGCCTGCAGGTGCATGTCTAAAACAACATGTCTGCGGTGTGGACGTGTTTCAGTATATCTCGGAGAAAGACCTACGGATAGCGATGTGCAAAACATGTAATGCCGAAAAGGCAGGAAGTTTCCAAGTGATAGTGTAGTATTGTATCTTTAAGCAGTTGCACTTGTTCTGAATGCACTTTGTTTTTATGAAAGAACATATTTAATTTTACAACCTTTCAGCAGGACACAGGGCCTGTACATTATTATTTAATGTACACATGATTGCATTTAAGTTAAACATTTAAGTTAGAATTTTTATTTATTTTATCCTGTGCATTGTTGCAATGTGCTATAAATAAATCTTTTTATAATTTGTAATTGATTTATTCTTTGAAAATTCAATAATAATTTATGCAATTGAAATGGCTTGATTTTAGTAAGTTTAGTACCCGGTCAAAGTTATAAATGCAATGGTAATAATAATTGGCATAATTTCTTTCGATGTTTCGATGTTTCTGTGTTTCGGTTTTTGTTTTTTCGGCCTTGCTTTCCTTTTTTTTTGGTTTTCGGTTTCGGCCAAGAATTTTTTTATTTCGGTGCATCCCTACTATTTCCAGTCACGGCAAAGAGTTGGGGGGTTTGAAATGTTTAACATCAAATTTAAAATAAATTAATTTTAGAGGTGTTTCATGCCAAATGAAACACCTGGAATATAGATCTGTTTAATATTTTGTTTTGTAACAGTTTAGACGAAAGTCAAATACAAAATAATGTAAATTCATAGCTTTTAGCCAATCACACATTTACATTTATGCCATTGAGCTGGGATTTAAAATTGTGACCTTCTGGTACAAGGTCCTATGCCGAAAAACAATGACCCACAACCTCCAAATGCTTCCAAGAGGTGACTTGGTAATATATGTTTGTGTCCCCCTTATGCTGGTAAACAGTCCTGATCTGTTGTGCATACAGTCAACAGCATTAACTTCTTTATCAGTTTGAGCTACGGTAGATCGTCTGTCGGGTGACTTTTAATAGATACTGACCACTGCAGACCTGGAATATCCCACGAGACCTGCAGTTTTGGAGATGTTCTGACCCAGTCGTCTAGCCATCACTATTTGGCCCTTGTAAAACTTGCTCACATCCTTACGCTCGCCCATTTTTTCTGCTTCTAACACGTCAATCCTGAGCTTCAAATGTTAACTTGCTGCCTAATATATTCCACCCACAAACAGGTGCCATGATGAAGAAATAATCAGTGTTGATCGCCACACCGGTCATAATGTTCTAATGTCAAAATATGCTATTTATGTACATTTAATTTTAGAGGTGTTTCATGCCAAATGAAACACCTGGAATACAGATCTGTTTAATATTTTGTTTTGTAACAGTTTAGACAAAAGTCAAATACAAAATAATGTAAATTCATAGCTTTTAGCCAATCACACATTTACATTTATGCCATTGAGCTGGGATTTAAAATTGTGACCTTCTGGTACAAGGTCCTATGCCGAAAAACAATGACCCACAACCTCCAAATGCTTCCAAGAGGTGACATAATGATAACACTATAACTATTTGTGTCCCCGATATTCAGGAGCCCAACATGTTTTTTTGTGGTCAGTCAAATACTTCAACACACCATTAGCAATACAACTCAGGGTCATTTAAAACTATTACACAGTACGTCTGTGTAAATATCCACTAATTGTAACACTGATTAGGTATAAATAGCAAAAATGTAAAAGCTGTTGCTCTGCACTCCTTCAATAGTAGACTGTCTACATGCTGCATCCAGGACTGGCTCCATATCTAACGTGCATTAACTTTCTTTAGGCAGTTGCTCAACGTGTGTCCCGGCCTTCCAGAAATACTGTATCATCTTAGTTTGAACACGTCTGATAGTTGAGATTGTCTAAAAGCTAGGACTTTTTTTTAAAAACTCATCTCAGATTAAATGATCTCTTTGTGGAATTCATGGTGTCGTTTCATTTTTTTTAATTTTTTTTCTCAACACAAGCAATAGGAAACAGTTTGTTCTCTGCCATCTCCTTTTTGCTGATCTTATCTCTTAGGCTTTAGGGTCTCTCCAGGATCCAACAGCTTTAAGAAATCCTCACAGTGTTGCCAAAGCAAACCCAAACCACATGCACACACACACACACACACAAACACACACACA
>MU575040.1:2448534-2463534 GCA_024362625.1 Silurus asotus
ACACACACACACACACACACACACACACACACACACACACACACACACAAACACACACACATCTTGATATCTTCATGAAGAACTTCTAATGGCATACTTATTAATGCAGCTAATTAATGCCATGTCTACTCATAAATCTAATTCTAACCTCAGTAACCAAATAGAAACCTTGTAGTCATTTAGATTTTTTAGTTACATGCTCTTTTATTTTACTTTTTACCACTTTTATTTTGCTTTGGTCCCATGAAGAAGGATACCTTTTTTCTACTTTACTACTTTTATTTTTCAATGCTTCTCTTTTTTACACACACACACACACACACACACACACATACACATTTCTATGCTGTTCAGCTCTCTCTTTCTTTCGTGGCACTCTTCTTTCCTTTATTTATTTGTGCTACTGCTCACTGAAACACAAATGACAGTTTACCCAAATTTTATCCAGGTGTGGGATCCTTACCATCCACCATCCAAGGTTTCGCCCCCCAGTCACATTCCAGTGCTTAACCCCACATCCACTTTCACAGTCTCCGCTAAGATATCAATACATGTCTCTCTCTTTCTCTCTCTCTCTCTCTCTCTCTCTCTCTCTCTCTCTCTCTCTCTCTCTCCCTCCCTCTCTCCCCCCCCCCCCCCCCCTCAGGTTTCATTAGTCTCTGTGTTCTCATTCATCTTTGCTTAGCACACACACACACACACACACACACACACACACACACACACACACAGAGAACCTAGATTCACTCAGCATGCTAGTGATTTGTTCCAGCAGTTGCTTCATAATACTTATAATGGAGGAAAATCAGGAAGTGTTAAACGCAGCAGTGTTCTAGTTTTTGACTGAATTCCTGTAGTGCACTGATTTCAGAGCCTCATTACAAAACCTAGAAATACTTCTATACTATAAACGTATAAAACGCTGGTGAAATAAAACCGGTTTTGGGGGTTGTGACCTCAAGGAATTTGATGTATTTACTGTATTTATGCGTATAATTTGTAATATTATATCTTTAAAGTATTAATAGAATGAAAAAATATATATAATTTGATTTGCATTGCGCTGTTAACAACGAACATTGTCACAAAGCAGGTAAACAGAAATTGATTGTGATTTTACATATTTTATGAATATTTCTGTCCCTATTAGGTAAAAAATGATTGTTGGTTCATTTTAAGGCTCTGGTTGACCTCATCTGCAGCCCATAATCATGTCAAGTCCACCATATTAACCAAAGTGCCACTTATTTTCAGATCAATGTTCTGATCTTGGTTGAATAGAGCAGCAGTCTTTATGTTTTTTTTTATGTATGAACAATAGCAATGGCTTTTATTTGTGAGGTTTTGATGCTGAAACCTTTAATACCCAGTGAATTGTGCTTGGTAGTTTGCTGGGAATATAAAAAAAACTGTAGATGATCTGGCCTTTTATTCCTACTACTTTGATAGTAGGAATAATTGGGTTTTTTGAAGAGGGGTGATTTCAGACTAGTTAAATTTAGGCTCACATATCAGACCAATCTGAAACAAGTGAGGATGTTCTCTAATATTGTAATGAACACACTTGTTAGACACTTCAATGGCAAAGACCATGTCTAAGTCCCACATAATCACGTATAATATCCTAATATAACACACTTAATCGGAACATCTTAACATGGAGAAATGCTGCAGGGTAAAAATGTGACACAAGCCATGTTCTTGTCATGGCTCCTTCAATTTTTTTTGCAGTTTGATACTACAGTTGTTTAAACATATCTATTTATTATAATTTTTTTTATTATTTACATTCAGCACCCAGTCCCCCATAATAACAAAGTGGAAACAGAACAGTAGAAAATGTATGGGGAAGAAAAAAAAACCCTGAAATAGAACGTACATACGTATTCATACCCTTTATTTAGTACTTATTTAAAGCGCCTTTGTCAGCAATTACAGCTTCATGTTATTTTTGGGTATGATGCAACAAGCTCTAGACACTTCCATTGGGGAATTTTCTTTCATTCAATAATGGCAAATCCTCTCATGCTGGGTCAGGTTGGATGGGGACCAAGTCTGGGCTTTGCCTAGATCACTCTAGGACATTCACAGACTTGTCCCAAAGCCACTGCTGTGTTTTATTGGCTGCGTCTTTAGGGTTCTTATTATGTAGGCAGGTAAAGCTTCGGCCCAAATTGAGGTCCTTAGGTATTTTTCTGTACTTTGCACCATTCAGCTGTCTCTCACCCCTGGCCAGTTGTCAAGTCCCTGCTGAAGAAAAACACCCCCACAGCATGATGCTACCACTATGATGATTCACTTTTGGAATAGTTTTGGGGAGGGGGTTGAGTGGTGCCTGCTTTCCTTGACACATAAAGTTTAGAATTAAGGCCAGTTCAATTTTGTTTTTTCATCAGACCAGATAATCTTGTTCCACACAGTCCCTTCAGGTGCCTCCAACCAAGCATTCAATAGGTTTTGCACTGAGGAAGGTTTCTGTCTAGCCACTCTGCCATAAAGCCCGGATCTGTGGAGGGTTGCAGTGATGGTTGTTCTTCTGGAACTTTGTTTCATCTTCACACAGGATCACTGGAGCACAGACTGGGTCACCTCTCTTACTAAGGCCCTTCTCCCTTGATTGCTCAAATCGGCTGGGTGACCATCTATTAGAAGAGTCCTGGTTTTGCCACACTTTTCCCATTTTAAAGTTATGGAGGTAACCATGCTCTTTCTGTAGCCTTCCCCAGATTTGTGCCATCTGAGCTCTGCAGGCAGTTCATTTGACCTCTTGGTTTATTGCTATTGTATGCATTGTCAGCTGTGAGGCCTTCTAGAGAGTTGTGTGCTTTTTTAAAATATGTCTATTTCAGTAAACCTTTCCACGGGAAAAATCTAATCAAGGTGTAGAAGAAACATCTCAGCAATGATTAAGAGTAGTTAGTAGATAGTAGTTACCAGAGCTTATTTTTAAGTGTTGTTGCAAAGGGTCTGAGTACTTATATACATGTGATATTTCAGGTTTTTAATAATATAAAAATACAAATAATATAATTCTGTACTGAGTGTATATTAATGAAAAAAGACT
Source organism: Silurus asotus (assembly GCA_024362625.1). Taxonomy (NCBI): domain Eukaryota; kingdom Metazoa; phylum Chordata; class Actinopteri; order Siluriformes; family Siluridae; genus Silurus; species Silurus asotus. The sequence continues at coordinate 2,451,599 of MU575040.1, forward strand.
ACATTGCAACATCAAATTGAAAAGAAAATTGAAGAAGGGGTCTGAATACTTTCTGAATGTACTGTATATGCAGTACCAGGTATAAGTTTGAATTCCTTCTCCTTTTTTCTCTACATTTATTTTTTTCTGTATTGTACATAAATACTTCCATTTTAACCCATGTAAAGCATGGAGCTGGCATTGTGCACAGGTTTGGGTGTTCGAGTTCAAGTAAAAGGAAAATCTACCAAAGACATCCTATACAATTGTGTGCTTCCAACTTACTTTCCAACTGGGGTTACAGTTTGTGGTAAAACCACATATGACTGTGAAAACTTTTTCTTTCGGCACTTTGATTATATCATACTACAAACTTTTTTGTTTCATTATTAATGGCTCATCATTGTTGCAATATCAAATTAGAATCTTTTTTCTTGCATTTCAGGTCAAAGGCCAGTTCCTGTCTGTTACACACAGATCCACGGAGTCGGTACCAGGTGCGTCTCCCTGCGAAGCTGCCTGGCATGCACTACAGCGCAGACGAGCAGTGCCAGATTCTATTCGGCACCAACGCAACCTTCTGCACCAACATGGAGGTGGGTGGCGAAACACACCCACTTTCCTCTATTCAAATTTTCTTTTTATAAGGATTTTATTCTAGGATTTGGCAGCAGTCAAGCAATTAAAGAATGATAGAGGTGTCATTAAATTGAGCATTACTTTTATTCAGCCAGTCAGTCCGTTTATTAGAGGAGATTTGCCTTTTTTGGCCAGTTTTTGGTTTTGCTGGTTTTGCTGCGCTTGGAGCGTACAACTCAAGGACAGGACCTTGGGAAAATCAAATGTATTTCAACACTGCTAATTTTCACTCCATGGCCAATTTCACATTTGTAAGCAAATGCTTCTCCCTGGCCAATTACACCATTTCACCGCCAGCAACGCCGCCAGTCAGTCAGCTGTCAGAGAGAAGCCAAAAAAACAATTTTTATGAAAGAAAGGAGTATGAGCTTAATGAATTTGAGCTTCCAGCATGTCTTTTTTAAGTCTAAAGACCTGGACAGCAGTAATATAGATGTGAGTTTAAAACACAGAAATGCCCGAAACTCAGCTTTATCCTCTATCACATCTCTGGGTCTTTGTTTCCTTCTGAGTTTACCTAATTTTCCTTTTAAATCATTAACAAGAAATTCTAAACTATTTACAGTTTAAGAACTTTCTGCTACATTGAATTTGGATTGACTTTTCCTTGAATACGTTCCATTCCTGTTCCAAATGCAACGGTGCAACGTGGTATAGTGAGTAGGGTTGAAGGTTTACAGCTCAAGATGCCCAGCTTCAATACCTGAGCTTGGGTTAGTGTCTATGTGGAGTCTCACATTTTCACCCTGTGATTCTGTGGGCTTTCTTTGGCTTTCTTTGGCTTTCACAATTTCCACCCAAAAAAAGATATCAGTAGGTAGCTGGGTGTGAATGTGTCTCATTCCAGCTGTTTTCTGACCTTGTGCCCAGCATTCCCAGAATAGAATCTGAATCCATAGCGACCATGATGATACTGAGGATGAAGAAATGGGTTATGCAGCCAAGTTTCTCTCACTAAGAGGACATTAAAAAGTTCTGTGTGAAACCTATGGCAGATGGTTTAACTTCCAAAAAGAGTTCAGAGTGAAGCCCCCTTTAAGAAGCTCCTCACTTTGAGAACCCAAAGAAACCTAATTTCATGAGTGTACATATGATCAGTCTTCTTTTGCAAGTGCATTTAACAGCATTCCAAAGATTTTGCAAAGCAAACAAGATCCCTAGGTACTGCTTCCAGGTTGTTCTTTACTTGTTTTATTCCTTACCTCAGTTCTTATGTCTTGAGAAAGAGTGCCTGTTGTAAATCTCTGGATCTGTCTTGCTGACAGCTTTATGAGACTGGAGGAGTGGAAAAGTTAGGAAAAGGTTCACTTGTATCCTCTTTCCTTCTTCCTTTCCTGGTAGTGTACTTTTGTCTTGTGACCTTGATGTTCCAGCACCAAAGCCATGAAGGTGGGTGTATTCAGTGTAGTCAGTCTTATCCCTCATTGATGGTCTGTTCAGTGCCACAAAAGTGGCTTGGCTTTGATCATAGAGCTTTCAGTATTAGTATATCATGTGATCTACAAAGCAAGCAACTTTTAAAGAACATATGGGCTGTAATTTTTTATTTTAAACTATGATAATTATTGCAATATACGCAATTAAGTTGCTATGGCAACTCGGAATTCGGATGGGTATGTTTGTTCTCACAAGTTGTTTGATCCTCCCCATCATTCGTCCACAAATTTAAGTGGTTACTTGTATTCAGTTCCTATAGACCTCACTCTTGACTGGGCTTGCCTCTGATTAAAGAACAAAAAGGAATGCAATTATGCAGAATATATGTGGAGTGGCAGGTAAGTCATGCCAGTAAAGATCATTAATGAAAGTAGCCAGGACTCTAGGATGTTATATTGTTGCCTGAGTCTCTCGATTGTTTGAGGTGGTAGCTGGTTTAAACCATATGTACACACGTCTTTTATCCTGTATTTATTTAGTGCATTGATTTTAAAAACATTTAGAAATATTGTAATTTGCTGTCAAAAATCAGAAGCAGTATGTGGCAACATAAATGTATTTTTCATTCTCAATAGTATGTCTTTATGTTTTTTTTATTATGACATTGGTTTGTTGGTACCACAGCTACTGTTGTAGATTATAAAATCATACTTGAGTCAAAGTATAGATACCTTATTACAGAACGTAGTTTCACAGGTTAAATGTGACAGATTCAAATATGTCTTAAGTAAAAGTATTAGAATATCTGATTTTACTGTACTTGAGTATTAACTCATTTTGAACATATGTTCAAAGATGCGCTTGTCTTCGATATGTTAGTAAAAAGCCAAAAACAGTTGATTTGTAAGGTTTTATTTCCTAAAATACAAATCAAATTATACACCTCAATACTGCATTAAACAAACTCAACACAAGAGCCTCTTCACCGTGCCAGAATGAAACAAAGATAGTAGTAAAGCAATCTTTCAATAAGGTATCTTCAGTTTACAAATAAAAGTACACTGTTATATGATAAGGAACCACTAGTATTCAATGGACAAATAAAATGAAAGTAAATCATTTCAGATAAAGTAAAAACAAATATTAAAATATTCTGTGATTTGTTGCACCTCTCGGTCTCAGAGAGAGGCAATTTTTTTTATTCAACTTCAACAAAAGCTGGTTCTAAAAGTTTTTGGAATTTATTCAAGCTCTTTCTGAACTGGAAGTGAGGACAGCAGTGCAGAAAAGTGCACAGGCAGTAGATGTGTGTTGGGGGTGTTGGGCCTTTATGACATCAACAGAGGTGCAAAATGTAATTTATAACATTGTCAGTTGAAATATAGTGAAGTACATAAAGTGAATTATAAATGTAGGTTAGCAGAGGGTAAAAGTTGCTTATATCTTTTATAATGTAAAACTAGAAAGTAGACAAACTTACTTAAGTACAGTAAGCAGAAGCACATTTACTCAAATACTTTACACCACTGTTATGGCCTTATTTCCAAAATGTTATAATGTAACACAATGTAATGTTTTAAAAATCAGTGGAAGTGTTCAAAGCCAAATACAAAGTGACAGCAGACTTGCAGAGATGAACAATGCGACTTCAGTAATATTCGTTTTTTCCAAAGTAACCGAGGTACCAGATTCATTTCCTTGTTCCTTCATGTTCACCACACTGTCTAGCAGAATAAATGAAAGGTTTTAGATGCCAAAGCAATATTCAGGAGGCGCCTCCGGTGAAAAGATACGGAACGTGAGCGCTCTCTCACACACCTGTTGTTTAAATGCTCTGCATTCCAGTGACAGGAACTTGGCACTGGTTCTGCATTGACGGTCCTAACTTTAAAAAAAGCTATGAAAGTTATGCTAAGCTAACCCAGGTGGTTGTGTGATTTCAGCACCTGATGTGTACAGGCCTGTGGTGTCTGGTAGAAGGAGACACTTCCTGTAAGACCAAACTGGATCCACCTTTGGATGGCACAGAATGTGGCTCCGATAAGGTAACAAGCTTTTCTAGGTTAAGAGGGCTGTCTTTGTTTTGTTTAGTTTTCACACTAAAAGATATCCCTGGGTGCAAAACAAGATTTTTAATTAAAAGGATATTAAAAACAATATTGATGGTGGTAAAACTGTTTCTTTTCATTTTTTGCCCTTGTGTATACATCAATATATGTTAGTGGTGCAGGGCTGGTGAGTGCGTCAGTAAGACCCCGATCCCTCAGCACATGGACGGAGACTGGAGTTCATGGAGCCAGTGGAGCATGTGCAGCCGAACCTGTGGTACCGGAGCTCGATTCAGGCAGAGGAAGTGCGATAACCCTCCGTAAGCCTTACCAAACATACACACACAGATCGATGCATGTGGAAGTTGCAAAGCTGTCGACAGAAGCAACGCATGATCTGTGTACTTCTTTGCTTTAGTCAAAAAGGCGTGGTCTCTTTGCCCAGCTGTAAAAAAACGGCATGTTTTTTATACCTGTTTGTCCCATTAAAAGAGGCATGGCCTTTGTACCTATTTATCCCAGGAAATGAGGCATGGTCTCTGTAAATATTTGTCCCAGTAAACGAGGCATGCAAATGTTTGTCCCAGTAAATGAGGCATGGCCTCTCTACCTATTTGTCCGAGGAAAGGATGCTTGACAATAAGTACCCATCTGTCCTAGTAAAGGAGGCATGGCACTGTATCTTTCTGTCTGAGTAAAGGAAATGTGGTCTATGTACCTATTTGTCACAGATTGGTTGCTGTAGTTTTCTGTGCCAGAACAGGAAGTGTGGTGGTTATACCTATTTGTTACCCGAAAGAGGCCAGGTCTCAGCACCTATTTAAAAAAATAATAATAATAATATTTTTTTACATGATTGTCCCACTAAAGGATATGTGGTCTTTAACAGTCTGTACCTCTGTGTCTGAGTCTTAGTAAAGGGTGCATGGCTTAAAAGTTATTTCTTTTCCACCCAAATTGATATCATACTACTTGCACATTACTGTGCCACATTGTACATGATACCTAATTGTATGACCTTTAATTGTATTGTATATAATTTTTACCTTGTACTACATAATATCCCCTGTTACAGCTTAACACAAAAATCCCACAACTAGCACTCTATAAACAAAGCAGTTCTTTCAAATCCCTTCAGAATTACAGGTTCGACTTGAACACACCCTCATCCTGCAGTCCACCCTTTACACTCTCTAAATCATGTTTAATTTTTGCACCACTGCTCTCTTAGGACAGTCACAGTCACGACTAACTCAAAACCTGAACTGCTTAATGGCTTTGTTTGGATTCTGGCAAAAAAAAATTTAATTCCCTTATTACACTGCTGATGGTTTTGAAATTCTAAAAGTTGATTCACAATGGCAGTCAGCCTGCTGGAGAGTGTGTGTGTGTGCGTGTGTGCGCGCATGGGTTTTGGCATGAAATCTCAGGATGTAATAATTCCTCGGATGAGTAGAAAATCCTCTTGTTGCTCTTTGCCTGTACAGGATGCAGTGCTGTAACACAAGGTGGTCCAGAAGGTTTAAGCACTGTATTTTCTGGATTAGTCTTTTTTTTTTACATGCTATGAAGTAAACAATACGGTATTGTTTTTATTACAAATATCAGATGAAGCATTCAATATTTGCATTCTTGGCATGGCTGATGAAAATGCAGCAATGTAGGTGAAAAGTCAGCTCTTCTAGACACCTGAAATATGCCACTTTTTTATGCTCATATAAATATTGTACTGTCTGCTGTGTTAATCCTTACATACACCACTAAACAATGCATATATCAATTGCACCTCATATACACTCATTCACTCTCTTAGTCTTCACACATGCATGTTGGCATGCGGCATCCTGGAGTCAGTCCTGGAAAACTGATCTCTGTTTCACCGGAAAAACAATAGTTTGGCTTCCGCTTCATGTGATCTCGGATGTAAAAGCACTGTATAGGAAATCAGTTTGCTCTAATAGGCTTTGAAGTGCTAAACATGATTTACTCTCATGGTACAATTTGTTTCAGATTTGGTGCAGATTGGCACCAGGTTTGCAGGTACAAACCCCAAAAGGCTGCACAAACTTAAATACAGAGACAAACTGACACTTATAAAGAACACATTTTTTTACCACAATATCTTTGTAAAGCTGCTTTGAGACAATGTTCATTGTTAAAAGCGCTATACAGGTAGACCTCAACTTACGACATAGACAGGGGCCGAAAAAACGCCATAAGTCGTAAGTCCATCAGGTCGTAAGTCGAGAAGAGTGACTACATTATGATGCGTTTCAACGCAGACATAAAATATATATATATAAATATATAGACCGTCTGAGGTCTGATATCATAAGTAGAGTGGTCGTAGGTCAGGGTCTGACTGTACAAATAAAAACTAATTTAATTAAGTTTAAATAAAGTCTATAGAAAAACACTATGCATTGAAGTAATAAACTAATATTTCTATTAATAAAAATGGTATGTTTATTTTTTTTTATTATTTGTTTATGCGAATGATGCTCTCTACAATTTATCTACGTAACAGTTTTCAGTGTTTTGGGGAACTTGTAATTATATTCTTATGCCTCATTTATGCGTAATTAGAAATGAAACATTCTAAACCTGGCAAAAATGATTTGGACCTTCAGTGCATAGACTGTACGGAACACAGCTATTCATCTTGAACAGCAAAAAAAAAGACTTGGTTAGTAGTTTTAGAAACATTGAAAAGTTTATAAAGTTGATGGCAGCACTGAGAGTTCTGGAAGACCCTAACGCTTAACCCTGGTCTCGCCCTGTCTGCTGCTTTTAAGACCTCCAGATTATGAACCAGTCTGCGGTTTTGTCTGTGTGTAGCTCGAGAGGAAGCCCTCGGGCCAGAAGAACGTGTTTCAACATGGCCGCAGTGGCTTAGAAGCTAATGTAATTCTATGTGGTCCTGAAACAGACTGACAGAGTTATGAGCTTTTAAATAGAGGTCAGTTCTTCTGGTTGTAGGCCGTCACTCTAGAGATATAAACATAACAAGAATGATTGTCCAGATCACACAGTGTGTGGACCAGTTACTGACCTTGAATCAGGTCCCTAAGGAAACTCAATTGTGCCGCATGACCGCAGTGGGTTTTTGCAGCCCTTCGATTACAACTAATACCACAGTATGTTTAAAGTGGAACATTCTTTGGTTGAAAAAACTGCTGGAATTTGTTTTCTTAAAGCAAACCTAATGAAAGTATTGGTCTTAATCTTTGTTATCAAACCAAAGTAGATGCCCTGTTTGTACTCTGCTTTACAAATCTTATCGCAGATTTAACACATGCTGAACCTGGGAATAATATTATTCTTAATGATGTCAGAAGAAATCCCTAAAAAAATGCAACCTATGTGTCTATGTATGCAACTATGTACCGTTAATCAACGTAGATGTCTATATTTTTTTTAGCATTGAAGATTGTTCTGCCTTTAACCCCTGACCAGATATAAATTGGAAAAAAAGAGGTGGAGACAAGTGGGAGAAAAATGAAGGCTTTTCATAGCAGTTACCTTAATATTTTTTAAATAATATGATTATATTTCAAGATTTCAAGCATTACAGACTCTACTAAATGAAACTGAACAGAGGGACTGGATAATATATGCAAAAAAAATAACCTATTAACACTGTAAATTCAAATATTTAAAATGTCCTCTTACTCTGATTTACAATTCATTATTTTTATTTATTTTTTGAATAATTGATTTACAGACATTTCCCTTTCCTGTCCTGTGACTGAAGACAAAAACAGTCATTACATATAAAACGCTATGCTAGAAATGTTGTTTTAGATGTGAACAAACATGAAATAAAAATATCTGGTACAATAATCCTTTTTTAGTTGTTATTATGCTTAAAAATGACAATGAAAAAAGGTCATATAGAGCACAACTAAAGCTGTTCATTTTTATAGGCTCTTACATAAATCAAGAGGCAAAATCATAAATTGATCCTAGTATCATTTTCAAATCTTTACACCCACAAAAATGCCTGTGAGTTCCCTGTGGTATATGTTGGAATGAGAGGGAGTGCAGATATTAATCACACGAAAGCTGAAAGTCAATATATACACACACATGACGTGGACATGGCCTCATTACCAATCAGTCCCAGTCCCATTGACCTGTGTGTGGCTTCTTTTCCTGTCAGTTCCAATGAAAAGGGTGTGGCCTCTGTACCTATCAGTCCCAATGAGGTGGTGTGGCCTTCTTTGTTGTCACCTACATACAACAACCCAGTGTGTATGACTGTAAAGCAAGGCTTGGGAGGCAGGATGAATCTCCTTTACTTTTACCCAAACTTTTAGCACATTTAAAAAAAATGGACTACAAAAGACCAACCAAGACATTGACAGCATTTGGCAGACAGCCTTATTCAGAGCGACTGTATTACACATAAGCAGTTGAGACTTAAGGGGCTTTGCTCAAGGGCAAAGCAGTGACAGCTTGGCTTAATGGTCCTGTGATTTGAACTCATGACCATCTGGTCCAAAGTCTAATGCCTTACCGAAAATTAAAGGCCACGTGCAGCTTTCATCCTATTCAAGTTCAAGGCCCTGCTGTCATTTATTTGTGTGTTGACCTCTCTGATAGCAATGCCACTTTTTCTTTGAATATGCCAGCAACTAATAGCACAAAACAGCACATATGGGTAGAGAGGTGGTAATAAGAAACAGCTGAAAATCCACCATGTCTGCAGATGACACCCCACCACACCCTCCTTGTCACACAGTACTCCTGTATTACCACAGGCATCAGCTGTTATGGGCTCTACATTTGTCACTTTGGTGAATTTAAGACAAGTGTTATCGTGATTCTGTGTCTCTGTGCTTTAGTTATGTCAGAATTCATTTACAGTGACTGTGTTTCTCCAGACCCGGCCCTGGAGGGAAACAGTGCCTTGGGGGCAGTGTGGAGCACAAAGTGTGTGAGGGTCCTCCATGTGCTAAGGGCTTGCCTACATTCAGGGACCAGCAGTGCCAGTCTCACGAGCGCCAGGTGGGCAAGAAGAAGAGCCAAATTTGGACAGCTGTTATAAATGACGGTGAGGTCACACACATGCACACACATGCATTAGACACCCACACACATGCCCCACACATGCACACTCACACCTGCATTCTGTCTTGTATAATAATTACTTGTATTTAGGCATGTAGCACTGACAGAAAACAACATTACACATAGTTTCCATTATTTGAGTCCCTCCCATTGTCAAGGGATCGCTGTAGATTATATGTGTCAGACATAAGCCACAACTTTCCTCCTACATGTAATTATCTGTTTTCCCATAACAAACCAAACAATGCAAACGTTGCATCACCTAGAGCAATAGGTCCCTATAAAATACACCTTCATCTGTTTGGAATTTATCTTCCCATCAAAAAAAACAGGTACCTTTTTTTTCTGTTTCTTTGGGCTAGTTCTGTATCAGGTTCTTGCTCTTGGCAGATGTTCCACCTTGGCAGGTGGTGAGCTCAGTGTCTTCATTTGTCTTCAGTTCAATGTGACACCTAAGTTAATATTCTGTGCTTTACGATTATATAAATTGGCCTTCTGAATCTTCCATAGATTTTTTTGTAGTATCATAATACGTGATTGATTTGCCTTCCTGTCAGCTGGAACCACGTACTGGTCATCTATGTCCTTAGAGCTTTTGGCACTATTTGTGCATGAGACTGCTGTACATGAAACAAAAAGGAGATCAGCAGCTTCTGAAATACTCAAGCTAACCGTTCTGTTCACTAACAACCCTGTTCCATTTACTAAAACTGTACTTTTTCCCTATTCTGATGTATCAGATATCCAACCTCAACTGTACCTAGTTGTGTTAGCTGGACTTAATAGACTGGTTTCATGTACTTTTTTCTTCTAGGTCAGACTTCACTGCATGAAAAATGCAAACATTTATAAAAGTAAGAAGGGTTTGCAGTTGCTCGACCTATATATCATCATAGAAACAATCAAGTTACTTACTGCACAATCAAGCTACGTATTTGTATGTATTAATCCAGCTTCACATACTTACTAGCATTATTTTTAGGCATACATGATTCACATGATAAGATTTGATATCCTATTTAACACCAGGCTTGCATACCGAGTGGAGGCACAACTAAGTTTTGACAATGGGTTTGGCTGCTACACTACCATGCATGCATGTTATGTATGTTAGCTGTCCTTCTGCTCTGATCATATCATGTTCACGTAACCTGGAATTCAATTAGACATATTGATTTTTGTTTTTCAGTCCCTTTACTGGTTAGAAAAAACATATATCTGGTTTTCCTGACTCTGCAAGATAGCAATTTGACATAATTGATGATTGATGATTGACCTCTGCCTGTACCTGTATCCTTATTACTACTTCTTTATGTGATTGTTTTGTTAATTTTATAGGGGTGCCATTTGCACTAAAAACATTCTGGATTGTAAGTAACTTTTATGAAAGGCTTTAGAAGTGTGTCAAGAATTTTCATGGTTTTCCTATGAATGCTCTACAGCAGCTTATAGGTGGACGTTGTTGATCTTTGAAATGTTTCCTGATACTCCATGAATTGTAAATTTTATTTAGAAGTTTTTATAAGAAAAGGATCCCAGGCCTTGTGCTATCTTTACTTGTGCTATCTTTAACTCTAAAAACAATGCATAACCAGACTGTTTCCTTTTGAAAGGAACGCAAGGGAAGTGACTCTGTCACTGATAAAACTTCAAAATATTGCAGCTGGTGACAGATAAAGCACACAAAATACGTCTTGCACCTCCTAGAGAATGCATCAGACTTTGGTTGTCGTGAAAAGGAATCTATGAGGCTTTATTTGAATTACATTTTTTTAATTACATTGTGCATTCACGTTTTGATCTCGACAAATTTCACTGGAGGGAAAATTATTACAGCTGCCCACCAAATGTCAATTTTCATGTGACCATGTTCTCATAACAGGATGAGGAAGAAAACCACTTCCACACACACACACACACACACACACACACACACACACACACACACACACACTCACTTGTATACACATTTACTATCTTACAATCCGTCTGTTGACCACAGTTATGAATGTAGCTATTAAAAATTAATTATAATTAATGTTAAAGGAAAACATATGGTTCTTTATTTAGTTCGAGGATATTTATTTCCCTCACAAAAATATAAAAACGAACGCTTTTGCTGGTTTTGTCTGTATTATTTTTTCTCATCCCAAACAAACCTACAAACACAGTCTTCTCTATTTACAGCCGAGTGTGAATCCACCATGCACACAGCTGAGCCAGTGAGGGTTAACGGCTTTGCTTGAGGCAACAGCGGCCTTCTGGTGGTCTTTGCGAATTTCGACTCACAACCTTCTGGTTGCTGTTCAGCCGTTATTGCCCCAGATTTAACGTGCACATCTTTGCTCTCCTGTTCTGTCCTTTTATTTCTGTTATTGTATTTGAGAATACCCAAAACACACAAGTTCATTCAAACTCTAATGCACTAAAAAGCTCTTCAGCTTTGTTGCAGACAAACTGACACATAAGACCAAGAGCTTTGTATGTTCAAGAACAACTATTAGGTCTATTAGGACGTGCTTTCATCCCCCCGAAAGCACTTGAAATAAGACTGAATGTACCTGCTTGAAATAAGACACAGTCCCTGCTCTCACACATTTATTATCTACAACAGGACAACAGGTTGTGGTTCAAAACTGGATTCTGAACGAACAGATGGCCTGAGCAGTAAAATCTCCCCATGCTGCCACCAGTTTCATTTAAGCAGTTAAATTGTACAGACATAAACATTATCAACACACAAGCTACAAAATTATTAGGCCCTTATCAGGTGTTTCAGTTGGTATAAATGTGTAATACAAAAACAATGCAATTGATTAA